>JAOTON010000671.1:610000-750341 GCA_034440635.1 Lepas anatifera | reverse complement strand
GTAATGACAATACCTTACTCCCAATGAAGAAACTGCGTTCAAAAATGTCCAGAATTTTGAAAAAGTTATGTGGTTTTAAAGTTTAGGCCATAATTGCAATGTTTTAAAAGGCCAAAACTGACTTCAAAATTATGCTTTGGTTCAGCTTAGTGTCTATGCAGTAATGCACAGTCCATTCTGTCTGTAAAAATCCAGTTTGAAACACCTAGCATCATATCTTCAGATATTTCTGAACCCATAAATTTGGTAATGCATTTCACTTCAAGTTGGAGGTAAAAGTTTCAAAAATCATTTTGGAAGTACAAATTCTGGACTTTTTGCTTCCAAACTTTGAGCAACGACTGGTAAATGATTGTGTGTAAAAAGAGTGTAAGTTTGAGAGCTGTAGACTAAAAATAGAAAAAATAGAAAAATAAAAAGTTTATGAGGAATATAACCAAAAATTTTGGAAAAGTTTTTGCAAAATTCGAAAATCTGCAGCCGTCGGGATTTTTATGGGTTCCTGCCTTTCATCCCTGCAAGTTTCAAGTATCTGATACCAGTCCTCAGAACAGACAACAACTACTACTACTACGGACAACAGAGAACGAAAAACTGTCAGTATAGAAGCCGTTTCTCACTTCTGTTCGTCACCGGCTTCTGACAACAACAACAACAACCTCGGCCTGCGGCCTCGGCAGGTGCCGCTCTGGCGCAGGAGAAGCCGGTGACAATGTACGTTAGCCAAAAACAGTTCGATTGGACAAGCGAGTTTTTTTCAGCAGTTTGATACTCATAACAACGCAATGTTGGAGTTTTAGGTTTTGTGTTCTCATTATGGCTCCATTCAATCCCCTGTCTAGGCCCATGTTTTCCTAAATTAGCATGTCTCTGCATACTGCACCACGCTTGCCCTCTGTTCATATCATCAAAGAAATAAACACACGCATAATGTTTGTTTTATTAAGCAAAGACTGGGCATGACGAGAAGAAAGGAGATACAATATAAGATATGATTGGTTTTCCGACGGTATTTCACCTATACCTGCAGATTTTCACCCAATTCAGCCTATTTGTTGCCGAGTTATGCCCCAGCTCGAGACCTCAGCCCCACCACCGAACTGATGTCCTGGATCCGCCTATGCTCGAGCTCCTTACCCCACCCCCTTAAATATGTCCTGGATCTGCCTATGCTCGAACTCCGTAGCCCCACCTCTATACGGCCCTGGATCCGCCTATGCTTGAACTCCTTAGCCCCTACCCCTGCTGATGTCCGGGATCCGCCTATGCTTGAGCTCCCGAGCCCTACCCACGTACTGATGTCCTGAACACGCTTATGCTCGAACTCCTTAGCCCCACCCCCGTACTGATGTCCTGGATCCGCTTATGTTTTAACTCTTTAGCCCCTACCTGTTTTAACTCTTTAGCCCCTTGATGTCCTGGATCCGCTTATGCTCATGCTCCTTAGCCCCACCCCCCGTACTGATGTCTTTGATCCGCCTATACTCGAGCCTCTTACCCCAGCCCCGTACTGACGTCCTGGATCCGCCCCTGCTCGAGCTCCTTAGCCCCACACCCATACTGATGTCCTGGATCCGCCTATGCTCGATCTCCTTAGCCCCACTCTCCGTACAGATGTCCTGGATCCGCCTATGCTGGATCTCCTTAGCCCAATCCCCGTACCGATATGCTGGATCCGCCTATGCTCAAACTCCTTAGCCTCTACCCCCGTACTGATATCCTGGCTTCGCTTATGCTCGAGCTCCTTAGCCCCACCCCCGTACTGATGTCCTGGATCCGCCTATGCTCGAGCTCTTTAGCCCCTACCCCTGTGCTGATGTCCTGGATCCACTTATGCCTGAGCTCCTTAGCCCCAACTCTGTACTGATGTCCTTTATCCGCCTATGCTCGAACCCCTTAGCCCCACCCCCGTACTGAAGCCCTGGATCCGCCTCTGCTCGAGCTCCTTAGCCCAACACCCATACTGATGTCCTGGATCCGCCTATGCTCCAGCTCTTTAGCCCCACCCCCGTACAGATGTCCTGTATCCACCTATGCTCGATCTCCTTAGCCCCACCTCCTACTGATGTCCTGGATCCGCCTTTACTCGGAGCTGTGGAGCCACACCCCTGCACTGATGTCCTCGATCCGCCTATGCTCGAGCTTCTTAGCCCCACCCCCGAACTGATGTCCTGGATCTGCCTATGCTCGAACTCCTCAGCCCCACCTCCGTACTGCCCTGGATTCGCCTATACTCGAACTCTTTAGCCCCTGCCACCCTACTATTGTCCTGGATCCGCCTATGCTGGAACGCCCGAGCCCCACCACCGTAATTATGTCCTAGATCCGCCTATACTCGAACTTCTTAGCCCCAACCCCGTACTGAGGCCTGGATCCGCCTTTGCTGGAGCTCCTTAGCCCCACCCCCGTACTGATGTCCTGGATCCGCCTATCCTCGATTTTTTTAGCCCCACCTCCGTACTGATGTCCTGGATCCGCCTATGCTCGAACTCCTTAGCCCCTACCCCTACTGATGTCCTGGATCCGCCTATGCTCGAGCTCCTTACCCCACCTTCTTACTGATGTCCCTGATCCGCCTATGCTCGAACTCCGTAGCCTCTACCCCCCTACTGATGTCCTGGATCCGCCTTTACTCGAGCTCCGGAGCCACACCACTGCACTGATGTCCTGGATCCGCCTATGCTCGAGCTCCTTAGCCCCACCCCGAACTGATGTCCTGGATCTGCCTATGCTCGAACTCCGTAGCCCCACCTCCGTACTGCCCTGGATTCGCCTATACTCGAACTCTTTAGCCCCTACCACCCTACTAATGTCCTGGATCCGCCTATGCTGGAACGCCCGAGCCCCACCACCGTACTGATGTCCTAGATCCGCCTATGCTCGAGCTCCTTAGCCCCACATCCATACTGATGTCCTGGATCAGCCTATGCTCGAGCTCCTTATCTCCACCCCCTGTACAGATGTCCTAGATCCGCCTATGCTCGATCTCCTTAGCCCCATCCCCGTACTAATAACCTTGATCCGCCTATGCTCGAACTCCGTAGCCCCTACCCCCCTACTGATGTCCTGGATCTGCCTATGCTGGAACTACCGAGTCTCACCCCGTACTGATGTCCTGAATCCGCTAATGCTCAGCTGCTTAGCCCCATCCCCGTACTAATGTCCTGGATCTGCTTATGCTCTAACTCCCTATCCCGACCCTCGTACCGATGTCCTGGATCCGCCTATGCTCTAACTCCCTAGCCCCACCCTCGTACTGATGTCCTGGATCCGCCTATGCTCTAACTCTTTAGCCCCACCCTCGTACTGATGTCCTGGGTCTGCCTATGCTCGAACTCTTTAGCCCCTACCCCCATGCTGATGTCCTGGATCCGCTTATGCTCGAGCTCCTTACCCCCACACCCGTAACGACCCCACCTCCGTGCCCCCCGAAACGACATAGGCGGATCCAAAGGGGACAGGTGCCCCCCATAGAATCTTAGCGCCCCCTGAAATTGTCCCGGAAACCCTGGAAAGTTCGATGGTACCCTCTGAAATGTCGTTTTCCCCGAGATGCAGGTATCGGGGTCTACTGATAGGTTTTAGCGCCTACTTGATAGGTTTTCCGGCCAAAGTGGCGTCCCTGGTGTAGATAGCGCCCACCAGGAAATTTCCCCTTCCACCTCGCTCCCGATAGGCAATCCTGGATCCGCGTATGGGAAGCGACATTTCAGGGAGCGTCATCGACCTTGAGAGGCGTGTCTTTACAATTTCAGAGGGCGCCGATGGTCGATTGGGGGTTGGGGAGGGGGATGGGGGAGAAGGGTGAGGGGGGTGGGCACCTAGCATACTTATTCCATGGATCCACCCATGGTCCAAAAACAGAAACATAATACTCTTATTGTAAACTCGGACTTTACGGTACTCTAATTACTTGTGATGCATTATGGGTAGTAATGGGTACTTTTTTACCAGACCATAAATAAACAGAAACGGCCGCGCCGATCGCCGACGCTGCCGCGGCGTGGACGCAGGGGTGACGCGTGGTGATTTGCTACAACGTTGCGTGGAGAAACGGCATGTTTGTTAAGGTAACTTGGTGTTTCATTGATATATATGCAGATGGAATGTCGACATATGTCTTTTACCTAGCTGCATGCAAAATTTCATTTCCTCCAATGACTCTAACCACCCTAAACCCCGGTGTGAAGCAAAAATGAACTGATAAAATTACCACTTTGAAATGTACTTTACGGCTTATAGCGCGGAAACCGTAAGAGATAAGTGGGGGTATGGAGTGAGAAAAATGACGGCAACGAAGTTTTCTATCCAGCCGTGTTAAGTTCAATACCGTAGCTATCATGGTATGGAAACCAGGGGGCTGAGAATAAAAATTTTAAAAACTTATATTTTATTTTTGCCTATAAAATAAAAAAGTTTCAGTCTGAAAGTTTTTATCTCTAAATATATAATAAAGGAGGCTATTCTCTTTATTATCTGAAATGGGAACTAATTTTTATCAATTAGATCGGAAGATATAAGCGTTTGAATGATATTTTGGGAAATGCAGACCTTCACGGAATGGGCCAAAAAGGACCCTTAAATTTCCGTTTTTGTTTTGTTTCTGTGTTTGTGCAGTACTGCACAAACCGGCCTTTAAGTTGATATTTGACTCAGAACCTGAACTGCTGTAGCTTCAGATATTTCGAGCCTGTAGTTTAGACCATGAGTTTTATGCCAAATTTAGGGTGCAAAGTTTAAAAGCTAATTTAGAGCCCTAAATTTAAAGCTTTTGTTTCCAACCTTTTGTGTGAACTACAAATTTCTTTGATGTAAAAGGGTGCAGGTTTGAAGAGTCTAGATGAATTAGCAAAAAATAGAAAAATAAAAGTTAAAAATCACATAATGCAAAATTCTGGGCAAAATTTTGAAAATTTTGAAAATTGACAACCGTGGTGCTTATTCATTTGGAAGTGCCTTCTATCCACAAAAGTTTTAGGTCTCTGATACCAGCGCTCAGAACAGACAATAACAACAACAACAGACAACGACGAGACCGGAAAAACTGTCAGAATAGAAGCCGTTTCTTACTTCGTTCGTCACCGGCTTCTGACAACAGACAACGACGAGACCGGAAAAACTGTCAGAATAGAAGCCGTTTCTTACTTCGTTTGTCACCGGCTTCTGACAACCTCGGCCTGCGGCCTCGGCAGGTGCCGCTGTGGCGCAGGAGAAGCCGGTGACAGTGTACGTTAGCCAAACAGTTCGATTGACAGGCGAGTTTTTTCAGCAGTTTGATACTTATAACAACGCAATGTTGGAGTTTTAGGTTTTGTGTTCTCATTATGGCTCCATTCAATCCGCTGTCTAAGCCCATGTTTTCCTAAATTAGCATGTCTCTGCATACTGCACCACGCTTGCCCTCTGTTCATATCATCAAAGAAATAAACACACGCCTAATGTTTGTTTTGTTAAGCAAAGACTGGGCATGACGAGAAGAAAGGAGATACAATATAAAATATAATGGGTTTTCCGACGGTATTTCACCTATACCTGCAGATTTTCACCCAATTCAGCCTATTTGTTACTGAGTTATGCCCCAGCTGGAGACCTCAGCCCCACCACCGAACTGATGTCCTGGATCTGCCTATGCTCGAGTTCCTTACCCCACCCCCTTACATATGTCCTGCATCTGCCTATGCTCGAAATCCGTAGCCCCACCTCTATATAGTGTCCCAAAACCTGGGGTGCTGGGTGCAGAACGACACCTAGTCAAGCAAAATTTTCCACTCACTTTTATATTTTTTTGCTGAATTTTCCACTCACTTCCAACAGTAACAATACTTACTACAATTGAATTTTACTCAACAATACTTACTACAAAGGCCAGTTCCATTGCCTCCTCTGCCAACATCCACTGGAAAAAGAGAGCAGGAGAATCAACTAGAAGATCGCCAAATTAACTCGGCTCTTATGCACTTCTTTCGCTTTTCTGAAAGAAAATCTGGCGATTTCTATTTTTCTGGCCAATTATACCTGGCATCCTTATCTCCACCGCTTTCAGTATAACAACTGAATCGAAATTCTGGCGCGGGCAAGACGCTCAGTCCCCCTGCCCCACCGGAGAAAGTTCCAATGGGTGAACACCGAAACTAAATTCCACCACTCACAAAATTGGTGAGTGGAAAATTAGACACCCTAGCCTTTTGTAGCCAAAAAATGAGCTAACCGCTTTGAAAGATATATTTTTGGAAAGCAGTTTATCTGTGCACATGATTTCTAGGCTTACGTCCTTGAAACGTTGTTTTTGTATTTCTGGAACCGAGAATAGTGAAAAACCATTTTTGGTCATCTTGTTGTTAAAAGCAATTATCTTGAAATTTGTATTTTAAGCAGCACATTTTTTTTGACATTGTATCGTAGAAAATTGACCATTTATTGGGAAGAAAATAACTTTTATCCAGATCAGCCCTTCATTGCTGCGTCCACGCCGTGCGACACCCAAATTCACTCACGACACCCTACGACACCCTAGACATAAATACTCTGATATTTAAGTTGAACTGAAAGTGTCCGGCACTTGAATACATTGCAACTCTACATTTTCATTAAATGATTTCTTTGGGCAACAAGAATGCATCCAGTTACCCTTCGAACATCGGCACTTCTTTGTATGGCTGGTCTACGGCGTGGACTTTCCAAAACGCCGTCTTTACATCTGCTAAATAAAAGCGGCATCTTTAGGCTTTTTGAATGGCAGGTTTCATATTCGTTATTGACAAAACATTGTTAGTATTCCTCTTTGTGTGCTTTTAGTTGTATAATTTTCTAGTCTATAAGGATTTAGAAAATTAATTTAGAGCAATTTTTGAAATGCAAATTATGTAGCTCATGCGACCGGCAAGCGGCAACCGATCAGAAATTTAAAGTAGTAGTCGCTCTGACGCTGTCGCAACACGCCGCGCCTGACTGATTGTAGACGAAAGGAAGAAACAACAACAGCAGCAGAAAGAAAAAGGCTGTAGCTTTGATTAGATTCATAGAAAGCAGCATCTTCATATGAAGGTGAGTATATATGTGAAGAGGAGCAGGGGAATTGACAGGTAAAGAAAAGAACCTTTTAGCAAGAGTCTGGAAGAGTTTATTGCCATGATAGAAAGTTTGTAGTTTTGTCTGGTTAGTTAAGTGTAAACCAAGGCTCTACTGGGCCCTAGCATAGGTGTATGCGAGGTGCAGTGATTGAGGTCAGGAGTGGCCTCCAAAATTCCGATAACTATAGGTATAGGTATAAGAGGGGCGTTGTCCCGGACAAAAAAACTATACAGTGTATGCTTAGATAATTAATTTTGGCACTAGGTATTGCACGAAAAAAATCCCCTTTCATTTTTCATTACCAGCCGGTCTCAGAGGCCCTCTCTGCAGAGTTGGTCTAAGGGGGGCCCCGATATTTCGTCTCAGGGGCCCTTTAGAGCTGGTCGTGTGGGAGAGGAGAGGAGGGGCACAAGAGTTGGTCTAGGGAAGCCCCCCAAGAGTTGATCTTCATCCCACAAATGGTAGTATTGGTGGCTCCCAGGGTTCTTTTCCCCAAAGGCTGGTCTCAGAGGCCCCCAAAAAGTTTTTTATTTCTAGCAATTCACCAATTCCTTAAAAAATTATTGGAAACTGCATCAAGGGGTTTCAGTTGGTAAAGATTTACCTGCTTAACCCAAATTTTTCACATGGTAATGGTCAAACAATTCTGCTTGGGGATGATTAAAAAATATTTACTTTGGAAAATTAAAGGAAATATCCATCCCTCAGTTCAAACAAGGGCTTTGAGAGTTTCCCACCTGAGTACCCAAATTCGAAAATTGTTATTCCGCCATACATTTTGAGGGGAATTTTCCACTCACTCGCCATACATTCCGAGCTGAATTTTCCACTCGACACCCTAGCGCAAAACCTATTTTGGGTCACTGCCTCTATACTGCCCTAGATCCGCCTATGCTTGAACTCCTTAGCCCCTACCCCTACTGATGTCCTGGATCCGCCTATGCTTGAGCTCCCGAGCCCCACCCACGTACTGATGTCCTGAACCCGCTTATGCTCGAGCTCCTTAGCCCCACTCCCGTACTGATGTCCTGGATCCGCTTATGTTTTAACTCTTTAGCCCCTCCCCTGTTTTAACTCTTTAGCCTCTTGATGTCCTGGATCCGCTTATGCTCGAGCTCCTTAGCCCCACCCACGTACTGATGTCTTTGATCCGCCTATACTCGAGCTTCTTACCCCAGCCCCGTACTGACGTCCTGGATCCACCTCTGTTCGAGCTCCTTAGCCCGACACCCATACTGATGTCCTGGATCCGCCTATGCTCGAGCTCCTTAGCCCCACCTCCGTACAGATGTTCTGGATCCGCCTATGCTGGATCTCTTTAGCCCAATCCCCGTACCGATATGCTGGATCCGCATATGCTCCAACTCCTTAGCCCCTACCGCCATACTGATATCCTGGCTCCGCTTATGCTCGAGCTCCTTACCCCCACACCCGTAACGACCCCACCTCCGTGCCCCCCGAAACGACATAGGCGGATCCAAGGGGGAAAGGGGACAGGTGCCCCCATAGAATCTTAGCGCCCCCTGAAATTGTCCCGGAAACCCCTGGAAAGTTCGATGGCACCCCCTGAAATGTCGTTTTCCCCGAGATGCAGGTATCGGGGTCTACTGATAGGTTTTAGCGCTTACTTGATAGGTTTCCGGGCAAAAGTGGCGTCCCTGGTGTAGATAGCGCCCACCAGGAAATTTCCCCTTCCACCTCGCTCCCGATAGGCAATCCTGGATCCGCGTATGGGAAGCGACATTTCAGGGAGCGTCATCGACCTTGAGAGGCGTGTCTTTACAATTTCAGAGGGCGCCGATGGTCGATTGAGGGTTGGGGGAGGGGGTTGGCGGGAGAAGGGGTGAGGGGGGGCACCTAGCCTACTTATTCCCTGGATCCACCCATGGTCCAAAAACAGAAACATATTACTCTTATTGTAAACTCGGACTTTTACGGTACTCTAATTACTTGTGATGCATTACGACGAGTAATGGGTACTTTTTTACCAGACCATCAATAAACGGAAACGGCCGCGCCGATCGCCGGCGTTTCCGCGGCGTGGACGCAGGGGTGACGCGTGGTGATTTGCTACAACGTTGCGTGGAGAAACGGCATGTTTGTAAAGGTCACTTGGTGTTTCATTGATATCTATGCAGATGGAATGTCGACATATGTCTCTTACCTAGCTGCATGCAAAATTTTATTTCCCTCAATGACTCTAACCACCCTAAACCCCGGTGTGAAGCAAAAATGAACTGATAGAATTACCACTTTGAAATGTGTTTTACGGCTTATAGCGCGGAAGCCGTAAGAGATAAGTGGGGGGTATGAGTGAGAAAAATGACGGCAACGAAGTTTTCTATCCAGCCGTGTTAAGTTGAATACCGTAGCTATAATGGTCTGGAAACCAGGGGCTGAGAATAAAAATTTTAAAAACTTATATTTTATTTTTGCCTATAAAATAAAAAGTTTCAGTCTGAAAGTTTTTATCTCTAAATATATAATAAAGGAGGCTATTCTCTCTTATTATCTGAAATGGGAACTAATTTTTATCAATTAGATAGGAAGATATAAGCGTTTGAATGTTATTTTGGGAAATGCAGACCTTCACGGAATGGCCCAAAAAGGACCCTTAAATTTCCGTTTTTGTTTTGTTTGTGTGTTTGTGCAGTACTGCACAAACCGGCCTTTAAGTTGATATTTGACTCAGAAACCTGAACTGCTGTAGCTTCAGATATTTCGAGCCTGTAGTTTAGACCATGAGTTTTATGCCAAATTTAGGGTGCAAAGTTTAAAAGCTAATTTAGAGCCCTAAATTTAAAGCTATTTCTTTCCAACTTTTTGTGTTAACTACAAATTTCCCTGATGTAAAAGGGTGCAAGTTTGAAAAGTCTAGATTAATTAGCAAAAAATAGAAAAATAAAAGTTAAAAATCACATAATGCAAAATTCTGGGCAAAATTTTGAAAATTTTGAAAATTGACTACCGTGGTGCTTATTCATTTGGAAGTGCCTTCTATCCACAAAAGTTTGAGGTCTCTGATACCAGCGCTCAGAACAGACAACAACAACAGACCTCGGCCTGCGGCCTCGGCAGGTGCCGCTCTGGCGCAGGAGAAGCCGGTGACAATGTACGTTAGCTAAACAGTTCGATTGACAGGCGAGTTTTTTCAGCAGTTTGATACTTATAACAACGCAATGTTGGAGTTTTAGGTTTTGTGTTCTCATTATGGCTCCATTCATTGCCCTGTCTAGGCCCATGTTTTCCTAAATTAGCATGTCTTTGCATACTGCACCACGCTTGCCCTCTGTTCATATCATCAAAGAAATAAACACACGCATAATGTTTGTTTTGTTAAGCAAAGACTGGGCATGACGAGAAGAAAGGAGATACAATATTAAATATGATGGGTTTTCCGACGGTATTTCACCTATACCTGCAGATTTTCACCCCATTCAGCCTATTTGTGACTGAGTTATGCCCCAGCTCGGACCTCAGCCCCACCACCGAACTTATGTCCTCGATCCGCCTATGCTCGAGCTCCTTACCCCACCCCCTTAGATATGTCCTGGATCTGCCTATGCTCGAACTCCGTAGCCCCACCTCTATACTGCCCTGGATCCCCTATGCTTGAACTCCTTAGCCCCTACCCCTACTGATGTCCTGGATTCGCCTATGCTCGAGCTCCTTAGCCCCACTTCCGTACTGATGTTCTGGATCCGCTTATGTTTTAACTCTTTAGCCCCTCCCTGTTTTAACTCTTTAGCCCCTTGATGTCCTGGATCCGCTTATGCTCGAGCTCCTTAGCCCCACCCTCGTACTGATGTCTTTGATCCGCCTATACTCGAGCCTCTTACCCCAGCCCCGTACTGACGTCCTGGATCCGCCTCTGCTCGAGCTCCTTAGCCCGACACCCATACTGATGTCCTGGATCCGCCTATGCTCGAGCTCCTTAGCTTCACCTCTGTTTAGATGTCCTGGATCCGCCTATGCTGGATCTCTTTAGCCCAATCCCCGTACCGATATGCTGGATCCGCCTATGCTCAAACTCCTTAGCCTCTACCCCCGTACTGATATCCTGGCTCCGCTTATGCTCGAGCTCCTTAGCCCCACCACCGTACTGATGTCCTGGATCCGCCTATGCTCGAACTCTTTAGCCCCTACCCCTGTGCTGATGTCCTGGATCCGCTTATGCTTGAGCTCCTTAGCCCCACCTTTGTACTGATGTCCTTTATCCGCCTATACTCGAACCCATTAGCCCCACCCCCGTACTGATGCCCTGGATCCGCCTCTGCTCGAGCTCCTTAGCCCAACACCCATACTGATGTCCTGGATCCGCCTATGCTCCAGCTCTTTAGCCCCACCCCCGTACAGATGTCCTGGATCCACCTATGCTCGATCTCCTTAGCCCCACCCTCGTACTGATGCCCTGGATACGCCTTTACTCGAGCTGCGGAGCCACACCCCTGCACTGGTGTCCTGGATCCGCCTATGCTCGAGCTCCTTAGCCCCACCCCCGAACTGATGTCCTGGATCTGCCTATGCTCGAATTCCGTAGCCCTACCTCTGTACTGCCCTGGATTCGCCTATACTCGAACTCTTTAGCCTTTACCTCCCTACTATTGTCCTGGATCCGCCTATGCTGGAACGCCCGAGCCCCACCACCGTACTGATGTCTTAGATCCGCCTGTGCTCGAGCTCCTTAGCCCCACCCCCGTATTGAGGCCTGGATCCGCCTTTGCTGGAGCTCCTTAGCCCCACCCCCGTATTGATGTCCTGGATCCGCCTATGCTCGAACTTTTTAGCCCCACCTCCGTACTGATATCCTGGATCCGCCCATGCTCGAACTCCTTAGCCCCTACCCCCTACTGATGTCCTGGATCTGCCTATGCTTGAGCTCCTTACCCCACCTTCTTACTGATGTCCTGGATCCGCCGATGCTCGAACTCCGTAGCCTCTACCCCCCCCCCACTGATGTCCTGGATCCGCCTTTACTCGAGCTCCGGAGCCACACCCCTGCACTGATGTCCTGGATCCGCCTATGCTCGAGCTCCTTAGCCCCACCCCCGAACTGATGTCCTGGATCTGCCTATGCTCGAACTCCGTAGCCCCACCTCCGCACTGCCCTGGATTCGCCTATACTCGAACTCTTTAGCCCCTACCACCCTACTAATGTCCTGGATCCGCCTATGCTGGAACGCCCGAGCCCCACCACCGCACTGATGTCCTAGATCCGCCTATGCTCGAGCTCCCGAGCCCCACCCCCGTACTGATCAGCTGAATCCGCTTATGCTCGAGCTTCTTAGCCCCACCCCCGTACTGATGTCCTGGATCCGCCTATGCTCGAACCCTTTAGCCCCTACCCACGTTCTGATGTCCTGGATCCGCTTATGCTCGAGCTCCTTAGCCTCACCCCCGTACTGTTGTCCTTGATCCGCCTATACTCAAGCCCCTAAGCCCCACCGCCGTACTGATGTCCTAGATCCGCCTTTGCTCGAGCTCCTTAGCCCCACACCCATACTGATGTCCTGGATCAGCCTATGCTCGAGCTCCTTATCTCCACCCCCGTACAGATGTCCTAGATCCGCCTATGCTCGATCTCCTTAGCCCCATCTCCGTACTAATGTCCTGGATCCGCCTATGCTGGAACTCCCGAGTCTCACCCCGTACCGATGTCCTGGATCCGCCTATGCTCTAACTCCCTAGCCCGACCCTCGTACCGATGTCCTGGATCCGCCTATGCTCTAATCCCTAGTCCCACCCTCGTACTGATGTCCTGGGTCTGCCTATGCTCGAATTCTTTAGCCCCTACCCCCATGCTGATGTCCTGGATCCGCTTATGCTCGAGCTCCTTGCCCCCACACCCGTAACGACCCCACCTCCGTGCCCCCCCGAAACGACATAGGCGGATCCAAGGGGGAAAGGGGAGAGGTGCCCCCCATAGAATCTTAACGCCCCCTGAAATTGTCCCGGAAACCCCTGGAAAGTTCGATGGCACCCCCTGAAATGTCGTTTTCCCCGAGATGCAGGTATCGGGGTCTACTGATAGGTTTTAGCGCCTACTTGATAGGTTTCCGGGCAAAAGTGGCGTCCCTGGTGTAGATAGCGCCCACCAGGAAATTTCCCCTTCCACCTCGCTCCCGATAGGCAATCCTGGATCCGCGTATGGGAAGCGACATTTCAGTGAGCGTCATCGACCTTGAGAGGCGTGTCTTTACAATTTCAGAGGGCGCCGATGGTCGATTGGGGGTTGGGGGAGGGGATGGGGAAGAAGGGTGAGGGGGGCACCTAGCCTACTTATTCTCTGGATCCACCCATGGTCCAAAAACAGAAACATAATACTCTTATTGTAAACTCGGACTTTTACGGTACTCTAATTACTTGTGATGCATTATGGGTAGTAATGGGTACTTTTTTACCAGACCATAAATAAACAGAAACGGCCGCGCCGATCGCCGGTGTTGCCGCGGCGTGGACGCAGGGGTGACGCGTGGTGATTTGCTACAACGTTGCGTGGAGAAACGGCATGTTTGTAAAGGTAACTTGGTGTTTCATTGATATCTATGCAGATGGAATGTCGACATATGTCTCTTACCTAGCTGCATGCAAAATTTCATTTCCCTCCAATGACTCTAACCGCCCTAAACCCCGGTGTGAAGCAAAAATGAACTGATAGAATTACCACTTTGAAATGTACTTTACGGCTTATAGCGCGGAAGCCGTAAGAGATAAGTGGGGGGTATGAGTGAGAAAAATGACGGCAACGAAGTTTTCTATCCAGCCGTGTTAAGTTCAATACCGTAGCTATCATGGTCTGGAAACCAGGGGCTGAGAATAAAAATTTTAAAAACTTATATTTTATTTTTGCCTATAAAATAAAAAGTTTCTGTCTGAAAGTTTTTATCTCTAAATATATAATAAAGGAGGCTATTCTCTCTTATTATCTGAAATGGGAACTAATTTTTATCAATTAGATCGGAAGATATAAGCGTTTGAATGTTATTTTGGGAAATGCAGACCTTCACGGAATGGGCCAAAAAGGACCCTTAAATTTCCGTTTTTGTTTTGTTTTTGTGTTTGTGCAGTACTGCACAAACCGGCCTTTAAGTTGATATTTGACTCAGAACCTGAACTGCTGTAGCTTCAGATATTTCGAGCCTGTAGTTTAGACCATGAGTTTTATGCCAGATTTAGGGTGCAAAGTTTAAAAGCTATATTAGAGCCCTAAATTTAAAGCTATTTCTTTCCAACTTTTTGTGTTAACTACAAATTTCCCTGATGTAAAAGGGTGCAAGTTTGAAGAGTCTAGATGAATTAGCAAAACATAGAAAAATAAAAGTTAAAAATCACATAATGCAAAATTCTGGGCAAAATTTTGAAAATTTTGAAAATTGATAACCGTGGTGCTTATTCATTTGGAAGTGCCTTCTATCCACAAAAGTTTTAGGTCTCTGATACCAGCGCTCAGAACAGACAACAACAACAGACAACCTCGGCCTGCGGCCTCGGCAGGTGCCGCTCCGGCGCAGGAGAAGCCGGTGACAATGTACGTTAGCCAAACAGTTCGATTGACAGGCGAGTGTTTTCAGCAGTTTGATACTTACAACAACGCAATGTTGGAGGTTTAGGTTTTGTGTTCTCATTATGGCTCCATTCAATCCGCTGCGTAAGCTCATGTTTTCCTACATTAGCATGTCTCTGCACACTGCGTCACGTTTGCCCTCTGTTCATGTCATCATATAGATAAACACACGTATAATGGTTGTTTTGTTAAGTAAAGACTGGGCATGACCAGAAGAAAGGAGATACATTATTAAATATGATGGGTTTGCCGACCGTATTTCACCTATACCTGCAGATTTTCACCCAATTCAGCCAATTTGTTAAAGAGTTAGCTTCGGTTACCCTACTCCCAGTCCGCATGCGCAGTAACGTCTGCAGTGAATGAGAGCAAAGTTACCGTTATAGTTGACTGAAGCATGTTAATATGCCGTTTGTTTGTCTCCTGGTCTAAATGATCCCTTAGAGCCTATTATTCCTTAGAATTCCTACTGCACATGCGCATACTAGTTCAACGTCATAATGCCATCAATTAGGATTAGCAGATGCTATTCTGCTTTTACTCGCAAAAATTTGACAGAAATCGGTCTATTGGCTCCCGAGATAGCCTCCATGACCATAAGTTCTAATGCGCATGCGCACTGACCTTTGTTGTTACCAAGGGTGACAAAATACTCATGCTAACTTTAAGCACGTTGGCTTTCCCTCTGTTTAGGTCCTCCTCTGAAATATCCTCGCCTTTCAGGCCTATTTTCATAATTTCTGCTGCGCATGCGCAGAGCAGTGCAGCTTCAATGACATTTTTTTGCTTACATTTCGTGATATTCTTCTGTTCACAAAATTTCAAGAAAATCTACCCGTAGGTTGCCGAGATAGCCTTTGTTACCATTAGTTCCAGTGCGCATGCGCAGTGACTTTTTGTTGACCTGAATACCACATTTGAAATCTGCATGGTCGATTGCCTCTCATTGATATTGTTCGGTAATTTGGTACGGAGTGCAACGAAATCTTCAATCTTTCATATGCTTATATACATACATGGTGGCTATTCCAATGGTGGTAGATACAATGGGCGGAGCAAGGGGCTGAACTCCCCCGCCCCCCCCAATGGCAGAATATCTATGGTTAATACAAACACAGAAGCTCTTCCGAGGCAATGGCGGGGAAGGCTCCAGTTCCGTACCAGCCCCCATCCTCACTGCTCCCCCGTCCGAAATGTTTCCCATAAGCTATCTCAGCACGCCTCTGGACCCTGTTACCGTTCCCTAGATGCCTGAGGGCATCACTGCTCACTTCCTCGGATCTCTAAACACGCCTCGGCACCCTCTGCCCTCTAGTCAGGTTCCCGTCCGCCCCGACCGGCTAGCCACCCGCTGTATGCACTCGGATAAAAATGTTATACCTTTCTTGCACGCATTTACCGGCTGCAGCCTACTGCCGCAGCACAGAAGGTCCATGCAAGAAGGGCAGAATGACGTCACTACTGCTGCGGGAAAAACGGGACCGAAGTATTTTGCCCCTCAGTGGCGAACAAGTCGTCGGAGCGTCATGAAACAAAAACGGCAGGGCTCATAATTTCCCGTACTAAAAGTTTAGAGAGAACCATATGTCTCAGTTGAGTATAAAGGCACTTTATCACGTGATGAATCCATTACAACCTATGAAAACCGCATCAAATTCAGTCTTTATCATCATATAGCTCAAAACCTCTGGGAGACGCGCGGGTATGGTCAGGCAGACGGTTGTAGAACTTGAGCCGGGCTTTTTTTTGGTACCAATTTCGAAAAGAAAATTTGCAAATATGTAGTGCTAAATTCCCAAAAAAACAAAAAAATATTGTATTTTTTGCAGAAAATTATTTCCCATTAACTCAGAAATTTGCATTTAGAATATGTTGTTGTAATGACAATACCCATCTCAACAAAGAAAACTGCGTTCAAAAATGTCCAGAATTTTGAAAGTTATATGGTTTTAAAGTTTTAGGCCATAATTGCAATGTTTTGGAAAAAGGGCCAAAACTGACCTTCAAAATTATGCTTTTGGTTCAGTTTAGTGTCTATGCAGTAATGCACAGTCCATTCTGTCTGTAAAAATCCAGTTTGGAACACCTAGCATCATATCTTCAGATATTTCGAACTTATAACTTTGGTAATGCATTTCACTACAAGTTGGAGGTAAAAGTTTCAAAAAATCATTTTGGAAGTACACATTTGGATTTTTTGCTTCAAACTTTGAGCAACAACTGGTAATTGATTGTGTGTAAAAGAGTGTAAGTTTGAGAGCTGTAGACTAAAAATAGAAAAATAGAAAAATAAAAGTTTATAAAAATATAATCCAAAATTTTGGAAAAGTTTTTGCAAAATTCGAAAATCTGCAGCCGTCGGGATTTTTTATGGGTTCCTGCCTTTCATCCCTGCAAGTTTCAAGTATCTGATACCAGTCCTCAGAACAGACAACAACTACTATACTACTACTACTACTACTACTACTACTACGGACAACAGAGAACGAAAAACTGTCAGTATAGAAGCCGTTTCTCACTTCGTTCGTCACCGGCTTCTGACAATCTCGGCCTGCGGCCTCGGCAAGTGCCGCTCCGGCGCAGGAGAAGCCGGTGACAATGTACGTTAGGCAAACAGTTCGATTGACAGGCCAGTGTTTTTAGCAGTATGATACTTATCCCAAAGCATTGTTGGGACTTTAGGTCTTGTTTTCTCATTATGAGTCCATTCAATCCCCTGTGTAAGCCCATGTTTTCCTAAATTAGCATGTCTCTGCACACTGTGCCACGTTTGTCCTCTGTTAATGTCATCACATAAATAAACACACGTATAATGTTTGTTTTGTTAAGCAAAGACCGGGCATGACCAGGAGAAAGGAGACACAATATAAACTATGATGGGTTTGCCGACCGTATTTCACCTATACCTGCATATTTTCACCCAATGCAGCCTATTTGTTACCGAGTTAGCTTCGGTAACCCTATGTCCTAGTCCGCATGAGCAGTAACGTCTGCAGTGAATGAGAGCGAAGATACTGTTATAATTGGCTGAAGCATGTTGGTATGCTGTGTGTTTGTCTCCTGGTCTAAATTATCCCTTATAGCCTATTATTCCTTAGAATTCCTACAGTGCATGCTGTAAAACCCACGACCCCACTGTTGAGGTTTGCTCGTGGCTTCACTCCCGCATCGGATTTCCCTTTTTATTTCTACTGCCAGTTTCGGATTTGATTCTCACCTGGCGGGACCGTGCACGGGGAGCGACCTTTAAGTCGAGTACTCTGCCCGTGTCTCACGGTCTGGCCCCGCCCCCGACCGGAAATAGACATATGAGACCCCGCACACCACGATCCAAGATCGTGGGCGAGACTCGGATCCCAGCAAGCCGTTGACGTGGCCTGGCCCCCGAGAGCCGAATGAATCCCTTAAGGAAAGGTGACTCTGCCACCGTCACTCAATCCAGGACTCACCCGGGCCCGGGTTTTCACACTCGTCAGTGCCTGCAGCCACGAACTGAATACGGACCACCGACCCCGGCATTCCTCGCATTACGTGAGCCCGGTCTGCGACGCTAGATCCCGTGAGATTCTGGCCCTCGAATAGATATAACACGCTTACTTTCCCTTGAGCTTTCGCCCGCGGCTACCGCGCTGGCCAGTCACGGTATAACGACGAAGCGCTCCACTCGCAGCCCCCGTCAGGGTCGACTCGACGGCCGTGAAAGAAGCGTGAGATCTAAGCAATGACCAGCGTGCAGCCGGGATACCCCGAGACGCAAGGGGATTAGAGGTCTCGTCAGACCCACAACCGGTCCCCGCAACAGACAAGAGGTGATCACGGTCCCCTTCTTTGCAACGTCTGCCACACGCCAAAGCTGTTAGACGGCCCTGGACCACGTTTAGGCACAGTTCTGTGTGAAATGATGTCTCTCCCCTGCCCCTTCATCCCCGTCAGGCACCCAGGTGGCTCCCATTTGGGCTTGGATTGAATCAGCATCATGATTGCTAAATAAATGACCCCATCCCCCAATTAACGTTATCGACCTCTAAGAAACTCCCCTCAGAGCCGGATCGGGGATGAGCCTGTTAGGCGCGTATCCTTTCGCTGATTCTCATTTAACCTTTCCAAGCAGTGTCGCACAGATATAGATTTTCCCTTATATATATACCCTTATATTTTCATTAAATTTGATCACGAACCAACGTATTCCAATTTAGCCTTTCCAAACAGAGTAGCACAGATAGAGCCCTTATATTTTCATTAAATTTGATCACGAAACAACGAATTCCAATGACATATATATTCCGGAGACGCATGCTCACGGGCAAAGAAAGTGTGATTTGGCTATCCGAAAATATAACAATACTGTCCATGAAACACCACCCTTCCACCATTCACACAACCACACACCCACACACACACCCACACGCACCCACACTCACGGTAACGCGCACGGCGCGACCCACCTCTACGGAGCGACGGGCAGGAGAGAGCCCCGTTCTAACCTGTCCGCGGCTTATATAGCCTCCGCGGGGCTCCCTCAGCTGCCACCTCGTACTGCCGCTATTCGGGCACGCAGCCCACACCCACCGAGCCAGGCTAGATCCCTAACAGACAAATAGTAAAATAATTCACACATACATAATAACTTTACATAATAATATCACTTTTCTAAAGGGGGTTTAAAATTCGCTTTGTCCGGGTTTTAAATCTATTTTAATTACTGCACTCACTTTGCATCACCTTTAACATAATAACTTTACATAATAATATCACTTGTCTAAAGGGGGTTTTAAAATTTACTTTGTCCGGGTTTTAAATCTAGTTTCATTACTGCACTCACTTTGCATCACCTTTAACATAATAACTTTACATAATAATATCACTTGTCTAAAGGGGGGTTTAAAATTCACTTTGTCCGGGTAGATAGGTTGAGCGACGCACTAGAGGGGAATCACCGTTTGCAGATCACGAACGCGTCCATAGAGTCACTTGCACCTGTTCTCGCTAATCTTGCTCGCCTGATAGAGAGAAGGGGCGGAGCGTCCGACGCTTACACCTCTGTAGCCCGATTGGCGGGCCGCAGCAGAGGTGTTTGACGGCGCCGGCCGCTGCAACGCCCCCTCCTGAGGCGGGCGCCATAGGATGCCCGGGACGGTCGGTAGACCCCAACGAACGTCGGAACCAGCTGTTCTTGGCGAGCACACCCAGGGTTGGAGCTTGGAGGCCGTGCTAGGCTGTCATCAGACCCTTGGTGATGCCGTGTGTGGTTGCTGACACGACCAAGGGCTGATGTCGCCGGCTCTGGTGTAGCCCCGTTCCCTCCGGGTGCGCCCTGAATGTCGTCGGAAGGCCGGAGCAGCCGTGCACGTTTGAAGCGGAGGCAGTGGATGGTCCATTAGCGTACCGCGTGGGCAGAAGATGAGGACGCGGCCATTGCTGCGGTCACTAGACTCCGAATGCTGGCGGCCTCAGTCTGACGCCGCGCGAGAGTCCAGTGACCTGGCTGGATAGCTGCTTCCTCCGCTTTTCTTCTTGGACAGGGGAGATCTCGCAGAGGTCGTGTCTGCGCCCGGAATCTTCACTGGCGTCACGCTGAGACGTCCATAGACGGTGGTCTCCTCCTTGATTTTGGATCTCAGCTATTCTCAGGGATCACGCAAACCTTGATGGTACTGCGTCTCTGTCGAGACGCAGTGTGTGTTTGGAAATGCTGACCCCTGAGAAGCCCGTTGTCGAGAGTGGCCAGCTGTTTGAAGGAGAGCAGTCCAGTGAAAGCGCCACCGCAGAGGGTTATGAGTCATTTGGTGGTTGTCTCCGGCTCCTGACCGTTTGCGCCGCTTAGAGACGCGGCGGTGGAGCTGGAGACCTGGCTCATTAACCCTGAGTGAGCGGTGGCGCTATGATGAGGCCGCTGCAGCCTTCTCTCTGGTCCCGCGGGTTGTGTGGCCAGTAGAAGTTCCGTCTCAGTTGACGCGGCATTCCGGGCGCAGTGACCAGATCCCTGTCCTCCATTTCCGCATTTGGCACGTGTCGTGGCTGCCCGCGACCTCTGGCCGGTTCCGACTCGCCGCAGGTGATGGGCGGTCGCCCTCCGGGTCCGGCTATTCGTCCCTTGGAGCCTCTGGCGCGCCAGGTGCGAGTGCTCGGGTGATTCCCCTGTGGCCGGGTGTGGCCGTCGCTTGGTTCTCATCTGGGGCACACTGATACAGCCGCCATTAGGTTTCATCCAACATGTTAAAATCGAAAACAACATCCTACGAATTTTCTGCAAACACTTAAACAACTGACTTTTGATACACCAATGGGCACTGCAGCACACGCACTCTCGGCATAGGTTTTCACGGTTCCGTTATTTTGTAAGGCTCGGTGGGCGTTAAGGCGAGGAAACTGGCGTTGCGACACTCACCTGGCCCGGGGAGTGGCATTCCCAGGTTAGTACCCTGACTGCGCAGGGGAGAGTGTCATGACAACCATGGCTTTGCCGCCATCGGTTGAGTTCAGCCAAGCCGATGGTGCTAAGTGTAAACACGGTGTGATGGGCAAACAGACCCCTCCGATTACCTTCGGTTGTCATAACACCCCCTTGGTCCGTCGCCCGGTTCCTTCATGCATTCTAATGTTATTTACTGACCCATCGCTGGGCTCAGTGCCAGATACGCCACTCTATTTATACTCACCCATCCTATGGTCTATCCATACTCACCCATACTCACCAAACTCACCAAACTGCTGGAGAGGCAAAGGGGACCTGCGGCTCCCCAGTCGCAATCTCACAACAATTGCCCTGGCTCCCCAGAGCGACTGCTGCGCCATGTCGCTGACATGAAAGCGGCTCGAGAATGAGCCGCTTTCGTGTCTTCCCTTTTTATTTTGCGGGCGAGACGGCTGCTCTTTGACGTCCTGGAGAACAGCCGCCTCTCCCTATCTCTCTCTCTCTCTCTCTCTCTCTTTCTCCTCCTCCTGTCTCTGTCTCTCTGGGACCTGCCCATTTCCTCGCGCCCCTTTCTTCTTCTGGCGCGACGCTGCTTCCTTACTCTCTCTCTCTTGGCGCGCAGCGGGTTCTTTTTCCATCCTTCTTATCCTTGGCGCCAGTATTTCACGCTCCGCGACGCAGAATCTCGTCCTGCCTCCTTTCTTTGCCGCGACTTACCTCTGCGCTTCCTATAGTGTCCCTTCACGACACTATCTTCAACAAACCTTCCCGCGGCGTCAGTGCTACCTCAACTGTTCCCATATCGCGACTTACCTCTGCGCTTATCATCGTCGACGCGAATACTCTCAACGTCTTCCGCGGCGCTGCTCTAAATAATCTATTTTCCTCTCTCTTTTCCTCACGTATTTCCTTCCCGCGGCGCGAAATCTACCTTCCCTTACTTCTCCGCGGCGCGAATCCTCACTCTACTATTTCTCATCACTTTCCTCTTTCTCTCTCACGCTCTCTCCAAAGGTCTTCATTTGCTCTCCCTCTCTCTCTCTCTCTCTCTCTCTCTCTCTCTCTCTCTTTTCATACATTTCACTTCTACCATTGGCAGCACCCAGGCATTCCAGCTTCTATCTCAGTCCCCCTTCGGTTTCACGAGTGAGGCGTGGCGCCTCACCGTCTACCCGTGCCTGGCAGCAGAGCCGGCGCGGCGCTCACAGGGTCGGGAGCTCATTAGTGGCGGTGTCTGGACAACCCCGTCTGTAGCGTGCAGGCCTGGTTGGGACTGGTCCCGTCCCGGCAGTTGCGCTTCCGGGCTGGGGCGTGGGTTCATTACTGAATATGAGTGTCCTTTAAACGAAAATAGCATTGTATGAACTGCTTTTTGAACAGAACCTCGGTCGTGTTGGCTCAGCTTGGGCATGACTACAAACTGAGTCAGCACGAGTCCAGTATCATTCTTTTACGTTGGTCAATAAAGCTGATGCATAAAAACTTCTGACCTGGGTCCTAGCTACAATCCAATTTCAAACCCACCTTTGGGATTACCTTGCTGAACGGATAATCGAACCAAACCATTGTTTCAATTAGAATAGGGAAATTCAAGTAGGGGTAGCTTTAGAGAAGTTATTACGAGGCGACAACACACTACACAGAGCGTCGCTGCCTCTCCTTACCCCTCATTAACTACACCCGTTGGTACAAACAACCCATCGTTATGTCGGGCCCCCATTTATTCATGCCTTCCATTAGGCCTACCCGCGGACACCCCTCTCGGCGGTCTGAAGCGGAGCCATGGTAAACAGCCCCACCCAGGTAGCGGCTATTAGATGGAAGTCTCGTACCAATTTTTTTGTATGACCGGGCTGATTGACGCAAACAGGTGTGATTTGTAATAAGTTTACTTTTAATAAGTTCTTATAAGACGCCCCTGTACACCATTATGATTTTGTTGCCTTGATGCAAAATGTAATACATTTTTGGGCTGTTGAATTCGCGACCAACTACCTAAGGACATCTCAACCTTAAGCAGTTCCAAAAAAACTTGGACAATACATTGAAATACTGCCCGCGACGTTATGGCCTAGATACTATGATATAATGTGATTCAGCGGGATTAATACAAAACTCGTCGCTAAACTGCCTAACCCCCAACATTCCCCATCACCTTTCTTAGGCATCAACGATCCCGTCAATCCTCCAACAAACGCGTCCATCCATTTGAATGGATTGATTAATTATTTTGTCTGATCAGTGATTTCCGATCCTACGTAAATTATAAATTTGGGTTTAACAATGGAGAGACTCCTGAGCTTCACAGCCCATGTTGACTCCTTACGACCATAGTGTACCGGTACACTAACTGCACTCAGTCCTGCGCCACACACAATGCCACCACGATATTTGGCGCAAAATATTCAAGGGCTCGAGATTTCAATCATCCAGTATAGTATCAGTATTTTACGGCTCCTGTAAAGTCACGCCAACTTGACGAATACACAATTTTTAACCTTGGGTGCGAGGGAGGTGACCGGTAAGCGGGGAGGCGACCATACATCCCAGCTCTTATTAAACTGTGATGGCTCAATGCAGAGCAGGTAGTACAATATAATTTTCTACGTGCGATATACCAGGCGATAGAGATTGGGCAGTCGCCAGCCCGGACCGACACTATCGGATTTAGAGTGACCGCTGCACGCGGACATGACACGACGATGAAACCAACTGACTCTACCGCGCATCCGGACAGAAGCGGGCAGATGACGACTATTTGATAGCGGTGTCGTGCCCTTTTTATCGAGTTAGGCTATGACAGGGCAAGACCATTAAGAGCTACGTTAGAAGATATGTTGTGACTCGGCATTGCAGATGCGTATGTATGTGTGGATTTTGAGAAGAGCAATCATTCTACAGAAACTGCACTCACGGTTGTGACTGACCTCATCTATCGTGCAATGTATACGGGTTTGATCACGATTCTGGTCCTATTGGACTATTCAAAATGCTTTGATGTAATTGCGCACGACAAACTACCCGACAAATTACATATGTATGGCATAGAAAATCATTGGTTTCTCGATTACCTCCAGGGCCACAAGCAAAAGGTAAAAATTACAAAAAAATGGTACCCAAACCATGTCGACTCTGCTTCCAAACTCTACCGGGGCTTATCAGGGGGATCGTAATCTTGTTTTGCTCTTCTCTATCTTCGCTAATGAGCTAAACGTGTATACCGAAAAGACCAAAATCGTTCAATATGCCGATGATACCCAAATCCTGATATCTGGCTCAAAACACAATATCTTGGACATGATTAGAGACCTGGAGAAAGAACTTTCATTGCTGTTCGATTGGTTTGCACAAAACGGTCTAAAATTGAACGCGTCAAAAACTAAGCTAATTGTTTTTGGAACATCAGGCATGCTCAAGGATTTGCCCCCGTCAGCATTAGAGTCGCAAACATTACTGTCACTGAAGACCGGGCTGTAAAGAATCTAGGATTGTACATGGACAGACATTTGACCTACCAAACTCACATCGACAACATTGTCAGGAAATGTACAGGAATGTTGATCGGTCTGATCCACGCGAAACATGTCTTTCCCCATTCGGTTCTAAAACAAACCATTAACGCGTTAGTCATTACATCAATTAGATACTGTATATCAATTTACGGAACTTCCGGCGTAACTCAGCTTCACAGAATCCAAAAACTGATAAATTTTTTGGCACGGGTAATCACTGGAAAAAGGAAATTTGAGCGCATAAGCCATGAGGTGCGTCGACTTGGACTTCCTGATGTGTCAAAACTTATTGATTATCACCAGCTGTGTCTGGTGCGAAATGTACTCGTCACTGAACAACCGAGTGACCTGCGAGATCTGTTTATGTATGCCGAACACCACCATGGCACGAGACAAATTCACCAACTTCGACCTGCGCGTGCGAGAACTTGCGCGGGTAAAAGGAGACTTTGAAATGTTGGCGCAACCAAATATGACGCACTACCGTCTAGCGTGCGCAATGTCTAGAGCCAGACTACTTTCAAACGTGCTTTAAATGTTTATTTGCAGAGTGGACTGTGATTTGTGGTTTTCGCTTGAGTGGTAGGTAGGTGTGGAAGTTTTTAACTATATTTGTCTTTTAACCTGCGTATTTTACTCCTTTAATGTGCTTGACGTGCAACCATGAAAAACCTTGAATGATCGGGGATGATTGCGAATAAACTGATTCTGATTCTGAGATGGCCACCCATATTACAGTTACTAATTTCTTTGGATAATCGCCGATGTGCGGTGTGCGACACATGCCAAGCGGTCCGATCATGACACGGGGAATTCAATTCGTACTGGCTATCTTGAACTGTTTCAACTTTAGACTTCATTAACTTTGAAAGATATTGGTTCTTGGTTCCTTAATCCTTCGGTGTAACAAGCTACTTCTTTTCGTTTCCTCCCTTTGTGGGCATGCCTCTCAAGGGAATCACAACAGTACCAGGCCTCCTCTCAACCACAATCACCGAACCCTCGGTTTAGTAGCAGGGAAAGTTTTTTTATTTTTCCCCGATGGCGGCCATTTTTTTCCAAGAGTAACACCTTAACTTTAAAAGAAAGTGACTATTGAAGTCGCAGGAGACAAAAAAATAATCACCCCCCGTCTCCTTACAGAGTATTCCGCGTTTACTTCAACTACATTGACTAACAGCTCGGTCAGCGACCTCACGCAATGCGCTGGCCACTTTCCTTGGACCGGGTCAGTGCTCGGCTGTGGGGGATGGTCCTCCCATCTCCTGTTTGTATTGTCATTACGCGGCGGCCTTCCCGCGTTCTCCGGCCCGCTGAGCGGCCGTGCGTCGCCTGTGGTCATCGGCTCGGAGCGGAGTACACAACGTGTGGGGCGAAAGACTTTCCCACCCAAGTATCGCATTATCCGGCCCCCGGGATGAGCGAGCGCCGCCCGTGGCTGTAGACCCGAGACCGACGGGACGCCATTTATCAGTGAGGCATGAATCCGCCGTCGCCTTACCTCTCATTATGGGGCAGAGGAACCCCCGCCCAAGGCCGGCGCCGGCGAGACAGATCCGCGATACGGTCGCTTTCCCCTCAATTGACTTACGACCCTGGGGATCGGGCCCTGATTTCGCGGGCGTCTCACAGGCTCAAGGCTCTACTGAGGCGGTGAAAGTTCAGGACGCCAGGGCGTATTCCATGGTTGGAACCCAAGGCCATTCCTGCGTTCGGAGTGGGAGGCTCAGGCGATCAGACCTGGCTCGACTTGACAGATATTTCTTCGGTTATTCATCAAAGATGGGGATACACATGTTGATAGTCTGTTTCTTGCAAATTTGTGCAACACAATCAGATTAGGTCTAAGGCTACCGGTTGTAATTGCTGCTTTTCAGATTGCTGCTTAGAAAATATTCTGGTTATATTGAGGCACTTACTCTCGACATTTTTTTGCGATTCTATAAAAGGGGGCCGATTATTTTACTCCAGAACGGTATTTATTTAATACGGTATGGTTTTGGTCATTCGTTCACTCTGGGTGAAATTTTTGCAGACGTTCTAGAAAAGGGCGTGATCCTTGGTAACATCTTAAATTACCACAACAAGGCAAACAGTTTGTGTAACAATTTGTGTGACACAATCAGATTTGGCTTTAGGCCGCCTTTCCAGATTGCAGCTAAAAAAATATTCTGGTAATTTCAAAGCCCTTACTCTCGACTTTTTTGGCGTTTCTAAAAGGAAAGGGCCGATTATTTTACTCCAGAACGATATTTATTTAACACGGTGTGGTTTTGGTCATTCGTTCCCACTGTGTGAACTTTTGCAGACTTTTTAGACCGATGCGTGATTTTACGTGATATCTTAAATTTTCTCAACAAAGCACACAGGGGAACGCCCCTGTTGTCACAAATTTTCGATGTTCAACTGGCGAGAGAATTCCAACGGGGTCCCAACTTTGAAAAATAACATAAATGAATCATAACTTGTCCACGTCCTTTCGACTCGCTTGCTGCTGGAGGAACTCATTAGCGAGCTTCGCACAGAGCGTGCTCGCCTCAACGCCACCCTAAGCGACATCTATGAGGCCTTGAGAGTTAAAATTACCACTCAACGAAAGTGAACGAATAGGGCTCGAGTCTAATCTAAATCGAACTTAATTCACATGATAATGAAATCGAAATGTTCCGTTCCCGAGCGTGCAAGGTGTACGGGGTGTCAACATTCTAACAGCACAATTTTTGATCAACACATAGGGCCTTTTGCAAGTTGACAAGCCTGCACACCAGCAGAGCTCTGATGCACATCGTCACGAAAGTCACGATACACCCCTGTAAAGCATGCAGAGGGAACAGTACGCGTCTAGGATGTCAGGAGAACCCCTGTAGAAGCATGCGCAGGAAACAGAACGTTAGTAAGCATCTGGCACGACTGTGCCGGCGGCGCGTGTCAGCGTGAGCTAAGCCTCTGTGTCTGTCCTGTGGAGAGGCTTGTTAAGGTTCGAGACGCTCACGATCTAAGCAAGGGGGTGGGACATGGGTTTTGACTCCCTCTTCTTTCTAAAATATTTCTAACGGAATTTTCATGACTATTACCGAATACTGAGCTTTTCAAGATGAATCCCTCTAAATTGATTTATTACCCCTCACATCATGCATTTTGACCAGTAATACCCCCGTGGTTTGCGTGATCTTGGTGTTGGTGAAAACTATTCCATTACCTTTATCCCGCCACAATGAATGGTTCCACTAGGTGAACATCAAAACTACATTCACACTATCAGTGTACCAAGCCCCAAATCCTCAATACGGCGTACTTGCGCAATACTAAGCGCCAAGTGGGCAGAATTCAGCATCGTGGTCAGTTGTGGCTAAGAAAAAAAACTTATAAAATCAACCCTTGTCAGAATATATAAACAAAGGTTAAATGTGCCCTATTTGTTAAAACCTACTCTCGGCAAATTCATGAGGGTGGCCCTCCTTAATACGTCTTCACCCGGTATGTTACGGGATGTTTATGGTCCTCCGGCCCTGAACCTGAGGTGCCCCAATCACGTTTCACACATTACACATCGCATAGACACACAATTTTAGGACACAACTTCACATCTCGCACATGCCTCTCCCAAATATTCCACACACTCATACCACCATTTCATCCAGAACTGTGTCTAAACTATGGTGTCTTGGGTCTCTCAGTGAATTTAATAAAATTTTGAGAATCGTTCCCGGCCGATACGCACCATGCTGTAAAACCCACTACCCCACTGTTGAGGTTTGCTCGTGGCTTCACTCCCGCATCGGATTTCCCTTTTTATTCCTACTGCCAGTTTCGGATTTGATTCTCACCTGGCGGGACCGTGCACGGGGGAGCGACCTTTAAGTCGAGTACTCTGCCCGTGTCTCACGGTCTGGCCCCGCCCCCGACCGGAAATAGACATATGAGACCCCGCACACCACGATCCAAGATCGTGGGCGAGACTCGGATCCCAGCAAGCCGTTGACGTGGCCTGGCCCCCGAGAGCCGAATGAATCCCTTAAGGAAAGGTGACTCTGCCACCGTCACTCAATCCAGGACTCACCCGGGCCCGGGTTATCACACTCGTCAGTGCCTGCAGCCACGAACTGAATACGGACCACCGACCCCGGCATTCCTCGCATTACGTGAGCCCGGTCTGCGACGCTAGATCCCGTGAGATTCTGGCCCTCGAATAGATATAACACGCCTACTTTCCCTTGAGCTTTCGCCCGCGGCTACCGCGCTGGCCAGTCACGGTATAACGACGAAGCGCTCCACTCGCAGCCCCCGTCAGGGTCGACTCGACGGCCGTGAAAGAAGCGTGAGATCTAAGCAATGACCAGCGTGCAGCCGGGATACCCCGAGACGCAAGGGGATTAGAGGTCTCGTCAGACCCACAACCGGTCCCCGCAACAGACAAGAGGTGATCACGGTCCCCTTCTTTGCAACGTCTGCCACACGCCAAAGCTGTTAGACGGCCCTGGACCACGTTTAGGCACAGTTCTGTGTGAAATGATGTCTCTCCCCTGCCCCTTCATCCCCGTCAGGCACCCAGGTGGCTCCCATTTGGGCTTGGATTGAATCAGCATCATGATTGCTAAATAAATGACCCCACCCCCAATTAACGTTATCGACCTCTAAGAAACTCCCCTCAGAGCCGGATCGGGGATGAGCCTGTTAGGCGCGTATCCTTTCGCTGATTCTCATTTAACCTTTCCAAGCAGTGTCGCACAGATATATATTTTCCCTTATATATATATCCCTTATATTTTCATTAAATTTGATCACGAACCAACGTATTCCAATTTAGCCTTTCCAAACAGAGTAGCACAGATAGAGCCCTTATATTTTCATTAAATTTGATCACGAACCAACGTATTCCAATTTAGCCTTTCCAAACAGAGTAGCACAGATAGAGCCCTTATATTTTCATTAAATTTGATCACGAAACAACGAATTCCAATGACATTTATTTTCCGGAGACGCATGCTCACGGGCAAAGAAAGTGTGATTTGGCTATCCGAAAATATAACAATACTGTCCATGAAACACCACCCTTCCACCATTCACACAACCACACACCCACACACACACCCACACGCACCCACACTCACGGTAACGCGCACGGCGCGACCCACCTCTACGGAGCGACGGGCAGGAGAGAGCCCCGTTCTAACCTGTCCGCGGTTTATATAGCCTCCGCGGGGCTCCCTCAGCTGCCACCTCGTACTGCCGCTAGTCGGCCACGCAGCCCACACCCACTGAGCCAGGCTAGATCCCTAACAGACAAATAGTAAAATAATTCACACATACATAATAACTTTACATGTGCAGCACAGTACAGCGTCATAATGCCTCCAATTGGGATTAGCAGATAGTATTCTGCTTTTACTCGCAAAGTTTGAGCAAAATCGGTCGATTGGCTCCCGAGATAGCCTCAATGACCATAAAATCTAATGCGCATGCGCACTGACTTTTGTAGTTATTAAGGGTGACAAAAAGTTCATGCTAAATTTAAGCATGTTGGCTCTCCTCTGTTCATTTCCTCCTCTGAAATATCCTCAACTTTAAGGCTTAATTTGATAATTTCTACTGCGCATGCGCAGAGCAGTGCAATTTTAATTTGAATTTTTTTGTTTTTATTCCGTGTAATTATCTTGTTCACAAAATTTGAAGGAAATCGACCCGTAGGTTGCTGAGATGGCCTCTGTTACACTTAGTTTCACTGCGCATGTGCAGTGACCTTTCATTGACCTGAAGACCACATTCGAAATCTGCATGACCGATTGTCACTCATTGGTATGGTTGGATAACATGGAACAGAATGCAACGAGATTTATGTATCATTTATATGTCTAAACACGGGGGCGGATACAAGGGGCGAGGCTAGGGGCTTAATCCCCCATGTGAAAAGTCCTACAGATATGGCATAGGCGGAGGATGTTTCAAAGCAATGATCAGGATGCTCAAAAGAATAGGTGAATTCAGGGTGGTGGGGGAGGGGGTATAGGGGGCACGTGCCCCCTTGATCGACCCTCGGCGCCCCTTGAAATGGCCACGGCGCCCCCTTAGACATTTGATGGCGCCGCTTGAAATGCCACTGCCCACCCCACTAAGATACGAATATCTGCGCCCATCCGAAGGATTTTGCGTCCACTTGATAGATTTTGCCGGTCAAAAGTGAGGCCCTCCGGTTCCGGATTACACCCCTTCCCCCGGGACGATTTCTCCCCTCTCGGAAATATTTGATCCGCCTTTACTCGAGCCCCTTAGCCCCTCCCCCATACTGATGTCCTGGATCCGCCTATGCTCGAGCTCCTTAGCCCCACCTCCGTACTGATGTCCTGGATCCGGCTATCCTTGAGCTCCTTAGCCCCACCCCTGAACTTATGTCCTGGATCCGCCTATGATCGAGCACCTTAGGCCCATCCCGGCACTGATGTCCTGGGTCCGCCTATGCTCCTTAGCCCCACCCCCGTACTGATGTCCTGGATCCGCCTATGCTCGAGGTCCTTAGCCCCACCACCTTACTGATGTCATGGATCCGCCTATGCCCGAGCTCTTTAGCCCAATACCTGTACTGATGTCCTGGATCCGCCTATGCTTGAGCTCCTTAGCCCCACCTGATAGGTTTTGCCGGACAAAAGTGGCGTCCCCCTGGTCCGGATGGCCCCCCCCGGAGGTGGCCCCCTCCGATCGGCAATCCTGGATCCGCCTATGGATAGATGATAAAATTTTATTGGACGGAAACAATATGACGGGTATAACAAAGAGATTGACGCAAAAGCCCGAAGGCTTAGTGGTGGGGCCTCTCTTATCTCTCTCATAAAACACATCACTTTTTACCGTACGTATCACACACATACACAGTAAGATTTGGGCACCCATAAAGAAACAAATCACAACAAACCAAACAAGCATACCAGTTCCTGACCACCATTTTGTTTTTTATTCGTCGCAAGTCGCCACCGCAAGCGGGACCCTACCGAACGGCCGCCAACCGGCCGGCCGAGTAATCCGCTGCATGCACTCGGATAGAAATGTTATGCCTTTCTTGCACGCATTCACCGGCTGCAGCCTACCGCCGCAGAACACAAGCTCCATGCAAGAAGGGCAGAATGACGTCACTCCTGCTGCGGGAAAAAGGTGACCGAAGTATTTAGGCCCTCTGTAGCGAACTAGTCATCGGAGCGTCATGAAACAAAAACGGCAGAGCTCATAATCTCCCATACTACAAGTATAGAGAGAGCCATAGATTTCAGTTGAGTATAAAGGCACTTTATCACGTGATGAATCTATTACAACCTATGAAAACCGCATCAAATTCAGTCTTTATCATCATATAGCTCAAAACCTATGGGAGACGCGCGGGTATGGTCAGGCAGACGGTTGTAGAACTTGAGCCGGGTTTTTTTGTACCAATTTCGAAAAGAAAATTTGGAAATATGTAGTCCTAAATTCCCAAAAAAAAACAAAAAAATATTGTATTTTTGCAGAAAAATATTTCCCATTAACTCAGAAATTTGCATTTTGAATATGTTGTTGTAATGACAATACCCATCTCAACAAAGAAAACTGCGTTCAAAAATGTCCAGAATTTTGAAAGTTATATGGTTTTAAAGTTTTAGGCCATAATTGCAATGTTTTGGAAAAGGGCCAAAACTGACCTTCAAAATTATGCTTTTGGTTCAGTTTAGTGTCTGTGCAGTAATGCACAGTCTATTCTGTCTGTAAAAATCCAGTTTGGAACATCTAGCATCATATCTTCAGATATTTCGAACTTATAACTTTGGTAATGCATTTCACTACAAGTTGGAGGTAAAAGTTTCAAAAAATCATTTTGGAAGTACAAATTTGGATTTTTTGCTTCAAACTTTGAGCAACAACTGGTAATTGATTGTGTGTAAAAGAGTGTAAGTTTGAGAGCTGTAAACTAAAAATAGAAAAATAGAAAAATAAAAGTTTATAAAAATACAATCCAAAGTTTTGGAAAAGTTTTTGCAAAATTCGAAAATCTGCAGCCGTCGGGATTTTTTATGGGTTCCTGCCTTCCATCCCTGCAAGTTTCAAGTATCTGATACCAGTCCTCAGAACAGACAACAACTACTTCTACGGACAACAGAGAACGAAAAACTGTCAGTATAGAAGCCGTTTCTCACTTCGTTCGTCACCGGCTTCTGACAACAACCTCGGCCTGCGGCCTCGACAGGTGCCGCTCCGGCGCAGGAGAAGCCGGTGACAATGTACGTTAGGCAAGCAGTTCGATTGACGGGCGAGTGTTTTCAGCAGTATGATAAATATACTAACGCAATGTTGGGACTTGAGGTCTAATGTTCTCATTCTGACTACATTCAATCCCATGTGTAGGTCCATGTTTTCCTAAACTAACATGTCTCTGCACACTGCGCCAGGTTTGTCGTCTGTTCATGTCATCACATAAATAATCACACGTATAAAGTTTGGGATGTTAACACGCGCATTGACGGGGATCTGAGCCACCTTCGCATTGACGGGGGGGCGGGTACCCGCCCCCCTAAAATCTCGAGAACCACGGTAGGTAGCGAAAAACGGTAAACGGCGTTAGGCTGCCCATCCACTTCTCCATCGAAAACACTTGAACGATTTTTTCTCAGATCACATTTAAGGTCACGAGAGGTCAAAACATGCCCGTCATAGGGATAACATGTAAATTCAGTTTTTCGGCCATTACATCTGAACAAGTAAAGGTAGAGCAAAACGAATTAAACTATATGAATCCTCTTAGCAAGCCGAATCGAATGATCTATAATTTGACCTTGCTAGGTCAAATCAAAGACTTGACCTGACCTGAGGTTAGGTCAGGGTCAAATTATATAAAATGCATATCATTAGAACCGCAAAGCCTAGGCGAGTCTAAAGCAGCTAAAATAAATGCTCTATCACCATCCGTTACTGAGTTATTCCGTAAAAACCATTTTTCCCATGTATTTCCAATGGAGAGGTCATGCCTCGTACCTGACCTTAGGTCATCGATATCAAAAATACCGGAACATATTCTAGAGACCTCGGTGGGGCCATTATGTAATATGAGTTTCAATCGGATAAGTTCACCCTCCTCCGACTTATGCTGTCTTAAACTTTTTTTGTAGGCCGGGTCACTTGACCTGTACTGGTGACCTGACCTGAGATGACCTAACCTTAAAATTTTTACAGAAGTTGTAAAAATGATGAGGGAAAAGGCATACCAAATACGGCGGCGCTACGCGCCGCCGTTTTTCTACTGTCTCCGAAAAACCCGAGGGGGGCGGGTACCCGCCCCCCCCGTCAATGCGCGTGTTAAGTAAAGACTGGCTATGCCCAGAAGAAAGGAGATACAATATAAAATATTATGGGTTTGCCGACCATATTTCACCTATACCTGGAGATCTTCACATAATTCAGCCTATTTGTTGCCGAGTTAGCTTCGTTTATCCTAAGTCCCAGTCCGCATGCGCAGTAAAGTCTGCAGTGAATGAGAGCGAAGATACCGTTTTAATTGTCTGAAGCATGTTGGTATGTCGTTTGTTTGTCTCCTGAACTAAACTATCCCTTATAGCCTAATATTCCTTAGAATTCATACTGAGCATGCGCAGCACAATGCAATGTCATAATTCCGTGAATTGGGATTAGCAGATAGTATTCTGCTATTACCCTCAAATTTTTAGCCCAATCGGTCTATTGGCTCCCGAGATAGCCTCCCTGACCATAAGTTCTAATGCGCATGCGCACGTACCTTCGTGTTAAGCAAGGGTGTCAAAACTTTCATACTAAATTTAAGCATGTTCGCTCTCCTCTGTCCATGTCCTCTTCTGAAATATCCTCACCTTTAAGGCTTATCTTTAAGATTTCTACTGCGCATGCGCAGGGCAGTGCAGCTTCACAATGACATTATTTTTGGTTTTCACTCCGTGTCATTTTCTCGTTCACAAAATTTCAAAAAAATCGACCCGTAGGTTGCCGGGATAGCCTCTGTTGCCATTAGTTCCACTGCGCATGCGCAGTTACCTTTCATTGACCTGAAGACCGGATTCAAAATCTGCATGACCGATTTCCTCTCATTGATATTGTTCGACAATATGGAATAGAGTGCAACGAGATTTATATATTATTTATATGTCTAAATACGATAGCGGATACAAGGGGCGAGGCTAGTGGGCCTAAGTCCCCCCCCCATGTGAAAATGCCTACAGCTATAGCATAAGCAAAGGATGTTTGGAGGCAATGGCAGAGAGGCTGGAGCTAAAAGGTGAATTCAGGGCAGCGGGGGGGATAGGGGGCACGTGCACCCCCCCTCCCTTTCGTCGATCCTCAGCACCTCCTAAAATGGCAACGGCGCCCTCAAACATTCGATGGCACCCCTGAAATGTCACTTCCCACCCTTTCCCCTTAAGATGCAAAAATTGGCGCCCATCGGAAGGATTTTACGTGTAAAAGTGGCGCTCTATGCTCCGAATTACACCCCTTCCCCTGCGGACGGTGCCTCCTTTATCGGTAATCCTTGATCCGCCTATGCTCAAGCTCCTTAGCCCCACCACCGAACTGATATCCTGGATCTGCTAATGCTCGAACTCCTGAGGCCCATCTCCGAACTGATGTCCTGGATCCGACTATGCTCGAGCTCCTCAGCCCCACCCCCTTACTGATGTCCTGGATCCGCCTATGATCGAGCTTCTTAGGCCCATCCCTGTACTGATGTCCTGGGTCCGCCTATGCTCGAGCTCCTTAGCCCCACCCCTGTACTGATGTCCTGGATCCGCCTATGCTCGAGCTCCTTAGCCCCACCTCCGTGCTGTTGTCCTGGATCCGCCTATGCTGGAGCTCCTTGGCACCACCCCCTACTGATGTCCTGGATCCGCCTCTGCTCGAGCTCCTTAGCCCCACCCCCGTATTGATGTCCTGGATCCGCATATGCCCGAGGTCCCGAGTTCCAACCCGCTCCTGATGTCCTGGATCCGCCTATGCTCGAGCTCCTTAGCCCCACCCCGTACTGATGTTCTGGATCCGCCTATGCTCGAGCTCACTAGCCCCACCCCGGTACTGATGTTTTGGATCCACCTATACTCGAGCTCCTTAGCCCCACCCCCATACTAATGGCCTGGATCCGCCACTGCTTATTAAGTTTATTTAAGCAGGGAGTGTAAGGAGTCACGTGTCATGGTATCACCACAAAGAGGTTTATTCGGCTGGGAGAGAAATGGTGTGCAACGATGGATCCTTTGGCCAGTGTTACCTATGGTTAGGGGATGCATTAACTAGTGGGTAGACAGATAGATAGATGATAAACTTTTATTGGACGGAAACAATATGACAGGTATAACAAATAGATTGACGCAAAAGCCAAAGGCTTAAGTGGTGGGGCCTCTCTTATCTCTCTCATAAAACACATCACTTTTACCGGACCTATCACACACATACACAGTAAGATTTGGACACATATAAAGAAACAAAACACAACAAACCAAACAAGCAAACCAGTTTCTGACCACCATTTTGTTTTTTATTCGTCGCAAGTCCCCGCAGCGAGCGGGACCCTACCGCACGGCTGCCACCCGGCCGTCCGACTGATATGAATATCTAATAGACAACGCGCCCGCTGCACGAGTAGAGAAGACGAAACGAGACAGACTACCCTGCCACCACCGGGCTTTCGCGCTGGTCTATAGCATGCGTAGATAGCTATGGCATCTGTCTCGCATAGCAGCTACCAGTGCGCCGCCCGCAGCGACGCTACGGCCGAACGGCGGGGTGAGGTTTCGAGCGGGAAACATACTAGCATTGTGTATTTCATTTAATTAAAGGTACACTGTTGTTGCAATGATATGCAACCTGTTGCAATGGCAAGATATGCCTTTGAACTAGCTTTTTGCCGAATTTCATCCACTTCCATCTATATTAATGGTTCGAAATCCTGGTGTGAAGCAAAAATGAACCGATGAAATTACCACTTTTAAATGTATTTTACGGCTGTTAGCGAGGAAGCCGTAAGAGATAAGTGGGAGGTATGAGTGAGAAAAATGACGGCAACGAAGTTTTCTATCCAGCCGTGTTAAGTTCAAGACCGTAGCTATCATTGTCTGGAAACCAGGGGGCTGAGAATAAAAATTTTAAAAACTTATATTTTATTTTTGCCTCTAAAATAGAAAGTTTCAGTCTGAAAGTTTTTATCTCTAAATATATAATAAAGGAGGCTATTCTCTTTTATTATCTGAAATGGGAACTAATTTTTATTAATTAGATCGGAAGACATACGGGTTTGACTGATATTTTGGGAAATGCAGACCTTCGCAGAATGGGCCAAAAAGGACCCTTAAATTACCGTTTTTTTTTGTTTCTGTGTTTGTGCAGTACTGCACAAACCGGCCTTTAAGTTGGTATTTGACTCAGAACCTGAACTGCTGTAGCTTCAGATATTTTGAGCCTGTAGTTTAGACCATGAGTTTTATGCCAAATTTAGGGTGCAAAGTTTAAAAGCTAATTTAGAGCCTTAAATTTAAAACTTTCTCTTTCCAACTTTTTGTGTGAACTACAAATTTCCCTAATGTAAAAGGGTGCAAGTTTGAAGACTGTAGATGAATTAGCAAAAAATAGAAAAATAAAACTTAAAAATCACATAATGTAAAATTCTGGGCAAAATTTTGAAAATTTTGAAAATTGACAACCGTAGTGCTTATTCATTTGGAAGTGCCTTCTATCCACAAAAGTTTTAAGTCTCTGATACCAGCGCTCAGAACAGACAACAACAACAACTCGGCCTGCGGCCTCGGCAGGTGCCGCTCCGGCGCAGGAGAAGCCGGTGACAATGTACGTTAGCCAAACAGTTCGATTGACAGGCAAGTGTTTTCAGCAGTTTGATGCTTATAACAACGCAATGTTGGAGTTTTAAGTTTTGTGTTTTCATTATGGCTCCATTCAATCCCCTGTCTAGGCCCATGTTTTCCTAAATTAGCATGTCTCTGCATACTGCACCACGCTTGCCCTCTGTTCATGTCATCAAATAAATTAACACACGCATAATGTTTGTTTTGTTAAGCAAAGACTGGGCATGACGAGAAGAAAGGAGATACAATATAAAATATGATGGGTTTTCCGACGGTATTTCACCTATACCTGCAGATTTTCACCCAAGTCAGCCTATTTGTTACCGAGTTATGCCCCAGCTTGAGACCTCAGCCCCACCACCGAACTGATGTCCTAGATCCGCCTATGCTCGAGCTCCTTACACCGCCCCCTTACATATGTCCTGGATCTGCCTATGCTCGAAATCCGTAGCCCCACCTCTATGCTGCGCTGGATCCGCCTATGCTTGAACTCCTTAGCCCCTACCCCTACTGATGTCCTGGATCCGCCTATATTCGAGCTCCCGAGCCCCACCCACGTACTGATGTCCTGAATCCGCTTATGCTCGAGCTCCTTAGCCCCACCCCCGTACTGATGTCCTGGATCCGCCTATGTTTTAACTCTTTAGCCCCTACCTGTTTTAATTCTTTAGCTTCTTGATGTCCTGGATCCGCTTATGCTCGAGCTCCTTAGCCCCACCCCCGTACTGATGTCTTTGATACGCCTATACTCGAGCCCCTTAGCCCCAGCCCCGTACTGATGTTTTGGATCCGCCTCTGCTCGAGCTCCTTAGCCCGACAACCATACTGATGTCCTGGTTCTGCCTATGCTCGAGCTCCTTAGCCCCACCACCGTACAGATGTCCTGGATCCGCCTATGCTGGATCTCCTTAGCCCCATCCCCGTACCGATATGCTGGATCCGCCTATGCTCAAACTCCTTAGCCTCTACCCCTGTGCTGATGTCCTGGATCCGCTTATGCTTGAGCTCCTTAGCCCCACCTCTGTACTGATGTCCTTTATCCGCCTATACTCGAACCCCTTAGCCCCACCCCCGTACTGATGCCCTGGATCCGCCTCTGCTCGAGCTCCTTAGCCCCACACCCATACTGATGTCCTGGATCCGCCTATGCTCCAGCTCTTTAGCCCCACCCCCGTACAGATGTCCTGGATCCACCTATGCTCGATCTCCTTAGCCCCACCCCCGTACTGATGTCCTGGATCCGCCTTTACTCGAGCTCCGAGCCACACCCTGCACTGATGTCCTGGATCCGCCCATGCTCGAGCTCCTTAGCCCCACCCCGAACTGATGTCCTGGATCTGCCTATGCTCGAACTCCGTAGCCCCACCTCCGTACTGCCCTGGATTCGCCTATACTCGAACTCCTTTAGCCCCTACCACCCTACTAATGTCCTGGATCCGCCTATGCTGGAACGCCCGAGCCCCACCACCGTACTGATGTCCTGGATCCGCCTATGCTCGAGCTCCTTAGCCCCACCCTCTGTACTGATGTCCTGGATCCGCCTATGCTCGAGCTCCTTAGCCCCACCCCCGTACTGATGTCCTGGATCCGCCTATGCTCGAACTCTCTTAGCCCCACCCCCGTACTGATGTCCTGGATCCGCCTATGCTCGAACTCCTTAGCCCCTACCCCTACTGATGTCTGGATCCGCCTATGCTCGGAGCTCCTTAGCCCCTACCCCGTGCTGATGTCCTGGATCCGCTTATGCTCGAGCTCCTTAGCCTCACCCCCGTACTGATGTCCTTGATCCGCCTATACTCAAGCCCTTTAGCCCCACCGCCGTACTGATGTCCTAGATCCGCCTCTGCTCGAGCTCCTTAGCCCCACAACCATACTGATGTCCTGGATCAGCCTATGCTCGAGCTCCTTATCTCCACCCCCGTACAGATGTCCTAGATTCGCCTATGCTCGATCTCCTTAGCCCCATCCCCGTACTAATATCCTGGATCCGCCTATGCTCGAACTCCGTAGCCCCTACCCCCTACTGATGTCCTGGATCCGCCTATGCTGGAACTCCCGAGTCTCTACCCCCCTACTGATGTCCTGAATCCGCTAATGCTCAGCTGCTTAGCCCCATCCCCGTACTAATGTCCTGGATCCGCCTATGCTCTAACTCCCTAGCCCGACCCTCGTACCGATGTCCTGGATCCGCCTATGCTCTAACTCCCTAGCCCGACCCTCGTACCGATGTCCTGGATCCGCCTATGCTCTAACTCCCTAGCCCCACCCTCGTACTGATGTCCTGGGTCTGCCTATGCTCGAACTCTTTAGCCCCTACCCCCATGCTGATGTCCTGGATCCGCTTATGCTCGAGCTCCTTACCCCCACACCCGTAACGACCCCACCTCCGTGCCCCCCCCGAAACGACATAGGCGGATCCAAGGGGGAAAGGGGACAGGTGCCCCCCATAGAATCTTAGCGCCCCTGAAATTGTCCCGGAAACCCCTGGAAAGTTCGATGGCACCCCCTGAAATGTCGTTTTCCCCGAGATGCAGGTATCGGGGTCTACTGATAGGTTTTAGCGCCTACTTGATAGGTTGTTCCGGCCAAAAGTGGCGTCCCTGGTGTAGATAGCGCCCACCAGGAAGTTTCCCCTTCCACCTCGCCCCCGATAGGCAATCCTGGATCCGCGTATGGGAAGCGACATTTCAGGGAGCGTCATCGACCTTGAGAGGCGTGTCTTTACAATTTCAGAGGGCGCCGATGGTCGATTGGGGGTTGGGGGAGGGGGATGGGGGGAGAAGGGTGGGGGGGGCACCTAGCCTACTTATTCCCTGGATCCACCCATGGTCCAAAAACAGAAACATAATACTCTTATTGTAAACTCGGACTTTTACGGTACTCTAATTACTTGTGATGCATTATGGGTAGTAATGGGTACTTTTTTACCAGACCATAAATAAACAGAAACGGCCGCGCCGATCGCCGGCGTTGCCGCGGCGTGGACGCAGGGGTGACGCGTGGTGATTTGCTACAACGATGCGTGGAGAAACGGCATGTTTGTAAAGGTAACTTGGTGTTTCATTGATATCTATGCAGATGGAATGTCGACATATGTCTCTTACCTAGCTGCATGCAAAATTTCATTTCCCTCCAATGACTCTAACCACCCTAAACCCCGGTGTGAAGCAAAAATGAACTGATAAAATTACCACTTTGAAATGTATTTTACGGCTTATAGCGCGGAAGCCGTAAGAGATAAGTGGGGGTATGAGTGAGAAAAATGACGGCAACGAAGTTTTCTATCCAGCCGTGTTAAGTTCAATACCGTAGCTATCATGGTCTGGAAACCAGGGGGCTGAGAATAAAAATTTTAAAAACTTATATTTTATTTTTGCCTATAAAATAAAAAGTTTCAGTCTGAAAGTTTTTATCTCTAAATATATAATAAAGGAGGCTATTCTCTTTTATTATCTGAAATGGGAACTAATTTTTATCAATTAGATCGGAAGATATAAGGGTTTGAATGATATTTTGGGAAATGCAGACCTTCACGGAATGGGCCAAAAAGGACCCTTAAATTTCCGTTTTTGTTTTGTTTCTGTGTTTGTGCAGTACTGCACAAACCGGCCTTTAAGTTGATATTTGACTCAGAACCTGAACTGCTGTAGCTTCAGATATTTCGAGCCTGTAGTTTAGACCATGAGTTTTATGCCAAATTTAGGGTGCAAAGTTTAAAAGCTAATTTAGAGCCCTAAATTTAAAGCTTTTTCTTTCCAACTTTTTGTGTGAACTACAAATTTGCCTGATGTAAAAGGGTGCAAGTTTGAAGACTGTAGATGAATTAGCAAAAAATAGAAAAATAAAAGTTAAAAATCACATAATGCAAAATTCTGGGCAAAATTTTGAAAATTTTGAAAATTGACAACCGTGGTGCTTATTCATTTGGAAGTGCCTTCTATCCACAAAAGTTTTAGGTCTCTGATACCAGCGCTCAGAACAGACAACAACAACAACATAAACAACCTCGGCCTGCGGCCTCGGCAGGTGCCGCTCCGGCGCAGGAGAAGCCGGTGACAATGTACGTTAGCCAAACAGTCCGATTGACAGGCGAGTGTTTTCAGCAGTTTGATACTTATAACAACGCAATGTTGGAGTTTTAGGTTTTGTGTTCTCATTATGGCTCCATTCAATGCCCTCTGTAAGCCCATGTTTTCCTACATTAGCATGTCTCTGCACACTGCGTCACGTTTGCCCTCTGTTCATGTCATCAAATAGATAAACACACGTATAATGGTTGTTTTGTTAAGTAAAGACTGGGCATGACCAGAAGAAAGGAGATACATTATAAAATATGATGGGTTTGCCGACGGTATTTCACCTATACCTGCAGATTTTCACCCAATTCAGCCAATTTGTTAACGAGTTAGCTTCGGTTACCCTACTCCCAGTCCGCATGCGCAGTAACGTCTGCAGTGAATGGGAGCAAAGATACCGTTATAGTTGACTGAAGCATGTTAATATGCCGTTTGTTTGTCTCCTGGTCTAAATGATCCCTTAGAGCCTATTATTCCTTAGAATTCATACTGCACATTCGCATAATAGTGCAGCGTCATAATGCCATCAATTAGGATTAGCAGATGCTATTCTGCTTTTACTCGCAAAAATTTGAGCGAATTCGGTCTATTGGCTCCCGAGATCACGGTTCCTATAGATACGGTTCGGACATAACAGCCAGCTGACTGCCTTATTTGGCAGCACGTTTAGGATATGGCAGTTATTTGAAGGGTTTTGTTCAAGATAACTTTAATTTTGCTAGCATAAGGTAGAATGCAGCGTTTTGATTGGGTAATTGAAACGTTTGAAACAGAATTATGAAGGAATTAGCATGAAGTTAATCGTGGATTTTCCTTGTTATAAAAGCGCTTTAGAGACTAAAAGCTGTATCCAGCAGATAGCCTGATCAATTTTACATACAAAAAATAAAAAATATACCCTTAAGCACCACTTACATTTTCCCACTGGCCCGTGCCCCAAACCCCTGCAAACAGTCCCATTGGAATTACATGTTAAATTTTGCTGCCAAAAAACTGTTAGAACCAGAAGTGGAACCTTCAAAACCCCCAGAATTCTAGAGAAGTATCTCATGTCCGCCCCCTGCCCGAGATAGCCTCCATGACCATAAGTTCTAATGCGCATGCGCACTAACCTTTTTGTTACCACGGGTGACAAAACATTCATGCTAACTTTAAGCACGTTGGCTTTCCCTCTGTTCAGGTCCTCCTCTGAAATATCCTCGCCTTTCAGGCTTATTTCCATAATTTCTGCTGCGCATGCGCAGAGCAGTGCAGCTTCAATGACATTTTTGACTTACATTTCGTGATATTCTTCTGTTCACAAAATTTCAAGAAAATCGACCCGTAGGTTGCCGAGATAGCCTCTGTTACCATTAGTTCCAGTGCGCATGCGCAGTGACCTTTTGTTGACCTGAATACCACATTCGAAATCTGTATGGTCGATTGCCTCTCATTGATATTGTTCGGTAATTTGGTACGGAGTGCAACGAAATCTTCAATCTTTCATATGCTTATATACATACATGGTGGCTATTCAAATGGTGGTAGATACAACGGGCGGAGCTTGGGGCTGAACTCCCCCCCCCAATGTCAGAATATCTATGGTTAATACAAACACAGAAGCTGTTCCGAGGCAATGGCGGGGAAGGCTCCAGTCCCGTACCAGCCCCCATCCTCACTGCTCCCCCGTCCGAAATGTTTCCCATGAGCTATCTCAGCACGCCTCTGGACCCCGCTACCGTTCCCTAGATACCTGAGGGCATCACTGCTCAATTCCTCGGATCTCTAAACACGCCTCGGCACCCTCTGCCCTCTAGTCAAGGTCCCGTCCGCCCCGACCGGCTAGCCACCCGCTGTATGCACTCGGATAAAAATGTTATGCCTTTCTTGCACGCATTTACCGGCTGCAGCCTACTGCCGCAGCACAGAAGGTCCATGCAAGAAGGGCAGAATGACGTCACTACTGCTGCGGGAAAAATGGGACCGAAGTATTTTGCCCCTCAGTGGCGAACTAGTCGTCGGAGCGTCATGAAACAAAAACGGCAGAGCTCATAATTTCCCATACTAAAAGTTTAGAGAGAGCCATATATCTCAGTTGAGTATAAAGGCACTTTATCACGTGATGAAGCTATTACAACCTATGAAAACCGCATCAAATTCAGTCTTTATCATCATATAGCTCAAAACCTATGGGAGACGCGCGGGTATGGTCAGGCAGACGGTTGTAGAACTTGAGCCGGGCTTTTTTTTGGTACCAATTTCGAAAAGAAAATTTGGAAATATGTAGTCCTAAATTCCCAAAAAAACAAAAAAATATTGTATTTTTTGCAGAAAAATATTTCCCATTAACTCAGAAATTTGCATTTAGAATATGTTGTTGTAATGACAATACCCATCTCAACAAAGAAAACTGCGTTCAAAAATGTCCAGAATTTTGAAAGTTATATGGTTTTAAAGTTTTAGGCCATAATTGCAATGTTTTGGAAAAAGGGCCAAAACTGACCTTCAAAATTATGCTTTTGGTTCAGTTTAGTGTCTATGCAGTAATGCACAGTCCATTCTGTCTGTAAAAATCCAGTTTGGAACACCTAGCATCATATCTTCAGATATTTCGAACTTATAACTTTGGTAATGCATTTCACTTCAAGTTGGAGGTAAAAGTTTCAAAAAATCATTTTGGAAGTACAAATTTGGACTTTTTGCTTCAAACTTTGAGCAACGACTGGTAATTGATTGTGTGTAAAAGAGTGTAAGTTTGAGAGCTGTAGACTAAAAATAGAAAAATAGAAAAATAAAAGTTTATAAAAATATAATCCAAAATTTTGGAAAAGTTTTTGCAAAATTCGAAAATCTGCAGCCGTCGGGATTTTTTATGGGTTCCTGCCTTTCATCCCTGCAAGTTTCAAGTATCTGATACCAGTCCTCAGAACAGACAACAACTACTACTACTACCTCGGCCTGCGGCCTCGGCAGGTGCCGCTCTGGCGCAGGAGAAGCCGGTGACAATGTACGTTAGCCAAACAGTTCGATTGACAGGCGAGTTTTTTCAGCAGTTTGATACTTATAACAACGCAATGTTGGAGTTTTAGGTTTTGTGTTCTCATTATGGCTCCATTCAATCCCCTGTCTAGGCCCATGTTTTCCTAAATTAGCATGTCTCTGCATACTGCACCACGCTTGCCCTCTGTTCATGTCATCAAATAAATAAACACACGCATAATGTTTGTTTTGTTAAGCAAAGACTGGGCATGACGAGAAGAAAGGAGATACAATATAAAATATGATGGGTTTTCCGACGGTATTTCACCTATACCTGCAGATTTTCACCCAATTCAGCCTATTTGTTACCGAGTTATGCCCCAGCTCGAGACCTCAGCCCCACCACCGAACTGATGTCCTGGATCCGCCTATGCTCGAGCTCCTTACCCCACCCCTTACATATGTCCTGGATCTGCCTATGCTCGAACTCCGTAGCCCCACCTCTATACTGCCCTGGATCCGCCTATGCTTGAACTCCTTAGCCCCTACCCCTACTGATGTCCTGGATCCGCCTATGCTCGAGCTCCCGAGCCCCACCCACGTACTGATGTCCTGAATCCGCTTATGCTCGAGCTCCTTAGCCCCACCCCCGTACTGATGTCCTGGATCCGCTTATGTTTTAACTCTTTAGCCCCTACCTGTTTTAACTCTTTAGCCCCTTGATGTCCTGGATCCGCTTATGCTCGAGCTCCTTAGCCCCACCCCCGTACTGATGTCTTTGATCCGCCTATACTCGAGCCCCTTAGCCCCAGCCCCGTACTGATGTCCTGGATCCGCCTCTGCTCGAGCTCCTTAGCCCGACACCCATACTGATGTCCTGGATCTGCCTATGCTCGAGCTCCTTAGCCCCACCTCCGTACAGATGTCCTGGATCCGCCTATGCTGGATCTCCTTAGCCCCATCCCCGTACCGATATGCTGGATCCGCCTATGCTCAAACTCCTTAGCCTCTAACCCCGTACTGATATCCTGGCTCCGCTTATGCTCGAGCTCCTTAGCCCCACCCCCGTACTGATGTCCTGGATCCGCCTATGCTCGAACTCTTTAGCCCCTACCCCTGTGCTGATGTCCTGGATCTGCTTATGCTTGAGCTCCTTAGCCCCACCTCTGTACTGATGTCCTTTATCCGCCTATACTCGAACTTCTTAGCCCCACCCCCGTACTGATGCCCTGGATCCGCCTCTGCTCGAGCTCCTTAGCCCTACACCCATACTGATGTCCTGGATCCGCCTATGCTCCAGCTCTTTAGCCCCACCCCCGTACAGATGTCCTGGATCCACCTATGCTCGATCTCCTTAGCCCCACCCCCGTACTGATGTCCTGGATCCGCCTTTACTCGAGCTCCGGAGCCACACCCCTGCACTGATGTCCTGGATCCGCCTATGCTCGAGCTCCTTAGCCCCACCCCCGAACTGATGTCCTGGATCTGCCTATGCTCGAACTCCGTAGCCCCACCTCCGTACTGCCCTGGATTCGCCTATACTCGAACTCTTTAGCCCCTACCACCCTACTAATGTCCTGGATCCGCCTATGCTGGAACGCCCGAGCCCCACCACTGTACTGATGTCCTGGATCCGCCTATGCTCGAGCTCCTTAGCCCCACCCCCGTACTGAGGCCTGGATCCGCCTTTGCTGGAGCTCCTTAGCCCCACCCCCCGTACTGATGTCCTGGATCCGCCTATGCTCGAACTTCTTAGCCCCACCTCCGTACTGATGTCCTGGATCCGCCTATGCTCGAACTCCTTAGCCCCTACCCCCTACTGATGTCCTGGATCTGCCTATGCTCGAACTCCTTAGCCCCACCTCCGTACTGCCCTGGATCCGCCTATGCTCGAACTCTTTAGCCCCTACCACCCTACTAATGTCCTGGATCCGCCTATGCTGGAACGCCCTAGCCCCACCCCTGTACTGATGTCCTGGATCCGCCTATGCTCGAGCTCCTTAGCCCCACCCCCGTACTGATGTCCTGGATCCGCCTTTGCTGGAGCTCCTTAGCCCCACCCCCGTACTGATGTCCTGGATCCGCCTATGCTCGAACTTCTTAGCCCCACCCCCGTACTGATGTCCTGGATCCGCCTATGCTCGAACTCCTTAGCCCCTACCCCCGTACTGATGTCCTGGATCCGCCTATGCTCGAGCTCCTTACCCCACCCTCGTACTGATGTCCTGGATCCGCCTATACTCAAGCCCTTTAGCCCCACCGCCGTACTGATGTCCTAGATCCGCCTCTGCTCGAGCTCCTTATCTCCACCCCCGTACAGATGTCCTAGATCCGCCTATGCTCGATCTCCTTAGCCCCATCCCCGTACTAATATCCTGGATCCGCCTATGCTGGAACTCCCGAGTCTCACCCCGTACTGATGTCCTGAATCCGCTAATGCTCAGCTGCTTAGCCCCATCCCCGTACTAATGTCCTGGATCCGCCTATGCTCTAACTCCCTAGCCCGACCCTCGTACCGATGTCCTGGATCCACCTATGCTCTAACTCCCTAGCCCGACCCTCGTACCGATGTCCTGGATCCGCCTATGCTCTAACTCCCTAGCCCCACCCTCGTACTGATGTCCTGGGTCCGCCTATGCTCGAACTCTTTAGCCCCTACCCCCATGCTGATGTCCTGGATCCGCTTATGCTCGAGCTCCTTACCCCCCACACCCGTAACGACCCCACCTCCGTGCCCCCCCCCCCCGAAACGACATAGGCGGATCCAAGGGGGAAAGGGGACAGGTGCCCCCCATATAATCTTAGCGCCCCCTGAAATTGTCCCGGAAACCCCTGGAAAGTTCGATGGCACCCCCTGAAATGTCGTTTTCCCCGAGATGCAGGTATCGGGGTCTACTGATAGGTTTTAGCGCCTACTTGATAGGTTTTTCCGGCCAAAAGTGGCGTCCCTGGTGTAGATAGCGCCCACCAGGAAGTTTCCCCTTCCACCTCGCCCCCGATAGGCAATCCTGGATCCGCGTATGGGAAGCGACATTTCAGGGAGCGTCATCGAACTTGAGAGGCGTGTCTTTACAATTTCAGAGGGCGCCGATGGTCGATTGGGGGTTGGGGGAGGGGGATGGGGGGAGAAGGGTGGGGGGGGGGGGCACCTAGCCTACTTATTCCCTGGATCCACCCATGGTCCAAAAACAGAAACATAATACTCTTATTGTAAACTCTGACTTTTACGGTACTCTAATTACTTGTGATGCATTATGGGTAGTATTGGGTACTTTTTTACCAGACCATAAATAAACAGAAACGGCCGCGCCGATCGCCGGCGTTGCCGCGGCGTGGACGCAGGGGTGACGCGTGGTGATTTGCTACAACGATGCGTGGAGAAACGGCATGTTTGTAAAGGTAACTTGGTGTTTCATTGATATCTATGCAGATGGAATGTCGACATATGTCTCTTACCTAGCTGCATGCAAAATTTCATTTCCCTCCAATGACTCTAACCACCCTAAACCCCGGTGTGAAGCAAAAATGAACTGATAAAATTACCACTTTGAAATGTATTTTACGGCTTATAGCGCGGAAGCCGTAAGAGATAAGTGGGGGGTATGAGTGAGAAAAATGACGGCAACGAAGTTTTCTATCCAGCCGTGTTAAGTTTAATACCGTAGCTATCATGGTCTGGAAACCAGGGGCTGAGAATAAAAATTTTAAAAACTTATATTTTATTTTTGCCTATAAAATAAAAAAGTTTCAGTCTGAAAGTTTTTATCTCTAAATATATAATAAAGGAGGCTATCCTCTTTTATTATCTGAAATGGGAACTAATTTTTATCAATTAGATCGGAAGATATAAGGGTTTGAATGATATTTTGGGAAATGCAGACCTTCACGGAATGGGCCAAAAAGGACCCTTAAATTTCCGTTTTTGTTTTGTTTCTGTGTTTGTGCAGTACTGCACAAACCGGCCTTTAAGTTGATATTTGACTCAGAACCTGAACTGCTGTAGCTTCAGATATTTCGAGCCTGTAGTTTAGACCATGAGTTTTATGCCAAATATAGGGTGCAAAGTTTAAAAGCTAATTTAGAGCCCTAAATTTAAAGCTTTTTCTTTCCAACTTTTTGTGTGAACTACAAATTTGTCTGATGTAAAAGGGTGCAAGTTTGAAAACTGTAGATGAATTAGCAAAAAATAGAAAAATAAAAGTTAAAAATCACATAATGCAAAATTCTGGGCAAAATTTTGAAAATTTTGAAAATTGACAACCGTGGTGCTTATTCATTTGGAAGTGCCTTCTATCCACAAAAGTTTTAGGTCTCTGATACCAGCGCTCAGAACAGACAACAACAGACGACGACGAGACCGGAAAAACTGTCAGAATAGAAGCCGTTTCTTACTTCGTTCGTCACCGGCTTCTGACGAGACCGGAAAAACTGTCAGAATAGAAGCCGTTTCTTACTTCGTTCGTCACCGGCTTCTGACAACAGACCACGACGAGACCCGTCTGAGCGGCCAGAATAGAGCCGCTTGAGAAATCTCAATGCGCTTCGCTCCATGGATTTCGTCATACGGCTCTGACAACAACAACAACAGACCACGACGAGACCCGTCTGAGCGGCCAGAATAGAGCCGCTTGAGAAATCCCAATGCGCTTCGCTCCATGGATTTCGTCATGCGGCTCTGACAGACCACGACGAGACCCGTCTGAGCGGCCAGAATAGAGCCGCTTGAGAAATCTCAATGCGCTTCGCTCCATGGATTTCGTCATGCGGCTCTGACAGCACTCTTAGCCCATTTTCAGGTCAAAAGGTAGAGGTCATAAAACCACCAGATAGAGGTCATGAAAGTTTCGAGGCTAACACAAACATTGAAGCAGAAATATTTGTCAATCTTAAAAGTGGCTGATCTAAATTAATTTATATTGATATCGCTGGATAGAAGATACAACGGGTCATATAACAAAAATTAAAACTTTGCCTCAGATCAGGTTTTCATCTCGTGACCTTGTGACCTCTTCTTTAAATTCATTCTTAAAAAATTATATCCTCCTTTTGCACTGGGTGCTCCTCAAGGTATAAACTAACCAATGGCGGGTGACCTTTGTGTAAATCAGATTCAGTAACAGGTCACAGAGGTTGTCACCTAGGAAAAGTTATCGTTTTTGGCCATGAGCGGTTCTCTGGCCACCTTGGAAAAATAGGTGGGGGCTGGCCTCCGAGACCCCCTCCAGTGCGTGTGTTAAGAAAATTGTGCAGCGCCTCAAAGAGGTGATCTGCGGTGGTGAGTGGTGATGATGCAGTAGTAAGCGGATATGAAAGACGAAAAGTTGGGAGGTGTAAAACGAGGAAGCCTAAGACAAAAACCATAAACATAGTGATGTTTGTGCAAAGAGGAACTAAATAATTATAGTGATTGAAGGTCGATTTAAATACTGTTCCAGACGTGCAAATTAGAGGTATTTAGATTATTAGAAGTGAGTATGAAAACAAGTGATTTAAGTTCTCCGTCACAATTTATGTTTACCAGAGTGGATATTAATTAGCGTAATCAGAGTAAACTGACCTCAAACCCTTGATGAGAATAAACTGGGTCGTTTTTAAATCGGTGTTTCTTTTCGGCAAAAATGGAATATTGAACGTGGGCTCATTTTGCACCTTGCAAAGATTTTTCTACGCCAGGAATTTCACATTTTAATCTATTTTTACTCCCTCACTTCCAGTTTACACTGTTCCGGTTTAGCTGACAATCTTTTACTCCAGTGGTGTAATAATATTCCCTCAAAACACATGCATTTTTGCATTACACCGGTGTAAAATGGGTGGTGGAATGATGCCGGAAAGAGGAGTTGATTTTGGCACCGTAGAAATAATACTAAAAGTGGCGTACTTTTTTGTAGTTAATATTTTCACAACCCACGGGATGGGGTTTTATTATTCCTGATCCATGGCATTTTACGCCGCTCAATCAAAAAATATCCGTTTTAAATATTTACGAAACGAAGTGAATTTTGGCGCCGCAGAAAAAAATCCAATTTCTTGCGTACTTTTTTCAGCGTGCTAGCGATGGAGCGAAAGGTCTATACCTGGACAACCTGGCAATGGATCGACAGCGCGGGACAGGGTATTTAAGGCTCAGGAAGCTGCAGACTCTACACTGAAAAAAGTACGCCAGAAAGCGGATTTTATCTACGGTGCCAAAATCCACTCTTCTTTCAGCGAATATTTTACACCCGATATCAACGCAAAATGACATGAAACAGGAATAATAAAACCCCAACCCGTGGGTCGTGAAAATATCAACTAACAAAAAGTACACCATTTTCAGGATTCTTTCCACGGTGCCAAAATCCACTCCTCTTTCCGGCATTATTCCACAACCTATATTACACCAGTGTAATGCAAAAATGCATGTGTTTTGAGAGAATATTCCTACACCACTGGAGTAAAAAGATTATCAGACAAATCGGAACAGTGTAAACTAGAATTCGGGGAGTAAAAATAGATTAAATGTGAAATTTCCGGCGTAGAAAAATCTTTACAAGGTGCAGAATGAACCCGCGTTCAATATTCCATTGCTGCTGAAAAGAAACAAGGACTAAAAATAACCCAGTTTATTCTCATTAGGCACTTAAGATTAGATTACTTTGATAACAATGATTAATATACACTTTGATGAACATACACTCCAACGGAGAGTTAAAATCACTTGTACTTATAATCACTTCCAATCATCTAAGTACCTCTAATTAGCACTTTAATCTTGAACCATATTGAAATTGACTATCAATCACTACAATAATTTCGTTTGTCTTTGCACAGACATGGCTTAGGCTTACAACTTTCGCCATGCCATAGGATTCGCTTGTTTTGCTCCTCGCAACTTTTCCTGTTGTATCATTCATTAACACCAGACAATCACCACCCATCACCGAAGATCACTTCTTTGAGGCGCAGCACACTTTTTTGAGGGGGATCACGAATCCCCCTGAAAGGTCGATGGCGCCCCTTGAAATATAGTTTTGATACCTTTGCCAAGAAACGAGATTTGTTTCCTCGCAATGGGATCTGGTGGCTCCTGGCAGGTTTTGGAGCCCACAGGAAGCCGGCTTTCCCCCAAAATCGGAGCCCCTGGTCCGGATACAGTTACCCTGTGGGTCTATAGGGCTAACCCCGCCACCCCTCTCCGCTGCTGTCGGAGATGAGGAGACCAGCTCCCCACCTTTGGCTTGTAATATCATCGAAAAAACCTAATCCTAGTGGCCATAAGCCCTTTATGACAGACCCTGCCCTACCCCCACCCACCGTGGATCTTGCCCCACACTTGAAGCTCTGTAGCCCTTAAGTGGCTTTATATATATATATATATATATATATATATATATATATATATATTTATTTATATACATATATATATATATATATATTCGAATAGTTCGGCAATATGTTCTCTTTGAGGCAATGACAGTTAAATTTTATTACTCCAAAGAAAAATATCCAAGGGCGCGAGTGCTATACAATTTAACTGTCATTGCCTCAAAGAGAATATATATATATATATATAGCCACAGGGCGTTGCCACTGGGGACCTGGGGAAGGACTGGGCCCCCTCTTTTGGAGAGAAAGTGAGAAGGACGCTAGCTCTTTTGGCCGAAAATAGCATTGAATATGCAGGGTCTAACTGATGTAGGTAGTGTTTTATCACCATCCCCCCACTCGAACATCTAGGGCGACGCCAATGGCGGGGCGGGGGCCCGGCTGCAGTCACAGGGGGCCCGGGTAAAACACAGGGGAATGCTCTGCAATTGCTGAGAATGGGGGCTTGGCTTCGGCAGTGGGTCAGGGGTAAATTCTGAGAGGTCCAGTCGCACACTCAGAGGCTCTAAGTGGACTACAAGGGACCCGGGTACGCTACATTTGAGTGGAATTTTGAAGGCAATTTGCGGGGCTGGGGTACAGCCGTAGCCGCCGGGCCCCTTTGCGGGGGGCAGTGGCTGTGGCGAGGGGCGTTTCTTTTCATTGCTTAAGGTGAGCCCAAGGCGAGGGCGATCGCCTTATCGCCCCCCCTTCACTTGGATTCGTACCTGGTGCTGGCATTGGTGAAATGTCGTATTTTTTCATCGATAAGTCCGCCATATTGAACTTATGATCTGTATACTGACCTCGATTTATAAACAACGGGCAGGGGCGCAGCCAGAGCTTTGGTATGGGGGGCACACCAACTTTGAAGGACACCCCGGGAAAAAAGGGCACTTTTTAAAGTAACCTAAAAAACTTACTATATCTTTGTTTATATCATTTTTTGGGCATCTTTGGCTCAATAAAAATGCAAATAAATCATTGACGGAGAAGGAAAACTCTATTAAAACCGAAAAAAAATCATCAAAATGCCATGGAAGTAGCCGAAACACGACTGTTTTGGATATATTTAAGGGCAAATCAGTCAACTCATGCAAGTACATAACATCAGAGAAATCAGCGGAGCACGTGATATCTGTTACCATGTGCAAGTTAAGGCATATTGGAGTCGAAAATTTATTTGTTATGCCCATTGGTTTTGTCGTAACGAGTGAGCCCTGGCTGAACGCGGATAAAGTTTCTTGCCTCCCACAATCGCCGTGGGACGAGGAGTGGCATAGTGTCTTTGGAAGAACAGAATTTTTGCTGCCGGAATAATTTGGGAGATACCTTTTGAACGCGCTTATTAAGTTCCACATTCTCAAGGATCGGTCCCAGTTAAGAGTAAAGAAGAGGTGAATGGGGTGGTTTGGATGGGGATGGTGGGACAGGGCTGAAAATTGTGAAAACTAGTTCTTCATTGAAATTAATTAATAGAAATCCTGGTTTAGGGGACTGTCCTCTGAACTGAGGGGCACATGCCTTTTTATCATCACTTCCCAGAATCCACCAGTATAATAAGTAATTTATATAACCAGGGGTGCCTAGGCATCACAAGCCGTTTTAGAGATTCCTCATTCCTCGTTAGCTCCGTTTTACAAGAGGAGTTTCCATCGTGTTCTTATTCCCCATCTATCCCAGGGACTAGACTAGCTCATTGGCCCCATAGATGAGGTCATCAGACTAACTCAATGGGCCACAGATAGGCTCATAGGGCTTTAAACCAGTTCAAGAAGCCCCAGAACAGTTTAAGGCGCCAGATCACCTCAGGGGGCCTCAAGCCAACATTAGGGGCTCTCACAAGCTCAGCGCCCAGACCAGCTCAGGGTACCCTCAGAACCCAGATCCGCTCTTGGGCCCCAGATAAACTCTTGGGGCCCCAGATCAGTTCAGGGCCTCAAGTCAGATCAGGGGGCAAGATCATGTCAGGGGCACCAAATCAGCTCAGTGATCCCTAACCAGCTAGGGGCCCAATCAGTTCAGGAGCCCCAGAGCTGCTCAGGGGACACCAGATCGCCCCATAGGGCACCAGATCAGCTTCGGGGACAAAAATCAGATCAGTGGTCCCCAACCAGCTCGGGCCCCAGATCAGCTCGGGAATACCAGATCAAGTCAGGAGGCACTTAATCAGCTCAGGAGCCCCATACCATCTCAGGGGCCCTCACCAGCCCCTGTGGGCCCAGCTCAGCTCAGGGCCTGGGAGCTGCTCAGGAAATCACGTAATCAACCCAGGAGGCCCAGGTCAGCTTACAGGGCACCGCATTAGCCATGGAGCACCAGACTAGCTCAGAAGGAATCAGATGGGCTCAGGAGACACAATGATGATTCAGGAGGCACCAGATCGACTCAGGGGGTATTAGTTAAGTTCAGGGGGCAGTATATCTGCTCAAGGTGCACCAGATCGATCAGCTCAGGGGGCAAGTTCAAGTCAGGGGCACTAAATCAGCTCAGGGATCCCTCACCAGCTCGGGGCCCAATCAGTTCAAAAACCCCAGAGCTGTTCATCAGGGGACACCAGATGCCCATAGGGCACCAGATCAGCTTTGGGTACAAAGAATCAGATCAGTGGTCCCCGGCCAGCTCGGGAATACCAGATCAAGTCAAGAGGCACTCAATCAGCTCAGGAGCCCCATACCATCTCAGGGGCCCTCCTCAGCCTCTGTGGGCCCAGCTCAGCTCAGGACTTTAGAGCTGCTCATGAAATCACGTAAGGAGGCCCAGGTCAGCTGAAAGGGCACCAGATTAGCTCAGGGGGCACCAGACTAGCTCAGAGGGCATAAGAGGGACTCAGGAGGCACCAGATCGAATCAGGGGCATTAGTGCAGCTCAGGTGGCATCAGATCGATCTGCTCGGGGGCCCAGATCAGCTCCCAGCCCCCAGGCTATGGCAGGGACCTAAATCAGCTCAGAGAGCAACATAACAGCTCAGGGAACACAAGATGGGCTCAGGGCCCACCAAACCAGCTCAGAGGGCACCAGACCATCTAAGGAGACATTAATAATCAACTGAGGGAGCACCTAGTCAGCTGAAGAGGCACCATATTGACTTAGGATACAGTAGATCAACTTGGGGAGGCATGAGATCAGCTCGGGGGCACGAATCAGCTCCAGGGGCACTATATTAGCTATTAGGGCATCAAGCAAGCTCGGAGGCATTAGACTAACTCAGAGGGCATTATATAGGTTCAGGAGGCACAATTATTTGCTCAGTGGGGCACTCGATTTACTCAGGGGCACCAGATCAGCTTAGAGGGCAAGTAATCAGCTCAAGGGGCCAAGACCAGCTGAGAGGCCACGGGATGAGCTCCAGGGGAACCAGATTAGCTTCACCCGTACAATTATTGGCGACGTTGAGGCATTAGGTGGACACCTACCAGGTGCCCATACTCTTCCCGGGTGCTTGGAAAGGCGACAGAATGCCATAGCTGACCGAAAAAGGTATTAAATTGTCCAACAAATCGCTACATGCGGTCCAGTTACATTTCGTTTCAACGGCGTAGGGCACTAAATTTCGAGCGGTACGGCCCAAATTGGGTACACCACCTGGACATCAAAAGGGCACCCCGGCAGTGATGTGGGGCACGTGCCCCCTGTGCCCCCCTGGCTGCACCCCTGGACATTAGATCAACTCCGGAAGGCCTTAAATAAGCTCAGGGGCCCCAATCAGCTCAAGGGGCACTAAAACAGCTAATAGGGCACGAGGCAAGCTCGGAGGCATCAGACTAACTCAAAGAGTATTATATAGGTTCAGAAGGCTCAATTATTTTCTCAGGGGGGGCACCAGATTGACTACAAGGGCACCAGATCAGCTCAGAGGGCACATGATTAGCTCCAGGGGGCACCAGATGAGCTCCGCTCGTACGATTATTGGCGACGATGAGGCATTATCTGGAAACGGATTATGAGCCCATACTCTTCCCGGGTGCTTGGAAAGGCGACAGAATTCCCTAGCTGACCAAAAGAGGCACTTAATTGTCAAACAATAGTTGAAATCGCTAAATGTACTCTAGTTCCATCTAGGTTCAACGGCCTAGGGCACTAAATTTAGAGCGGCATGGCCCAAACGGGGTACACCACCTGGCAATCAAAAGGGCACCCGGCACCGATGGAGGCACATGCCCCCTGTGCCCCCTGGCTGCGCCCCTGGACAGTAAACTCCGGGAGGCATTAAATAAGTTCAGGGGGCCCGGATCAGCCCAAGGGACACTAAAACAGCTAATAGGACACCAGGCAAGCTCGGAGGCATCAGACTAACTCAGAGAGCATTATATAGGTTCAGAAGGCACAATTATGTTCTCAGGGGGGGCACCAAATTGACTACGAGGGCATCAGATCAGCTCAGGGGGCATAGGATCAGCTCCAGGGGCCAACACCAACCCTCAGGGGGCACCAGGTGAGCTCAAGGGGCACCAGATTAGCTTCGCCCGTACTATTATTGGCGACGATGAGGCATTTTCTGGAAACAGATTATGTGCCTATACTCCTCCCGGGTGCTTGGAAAGGCGACAGAATGCCCTAACTGACCAAAAAAGGCACTTAATTGTCAAAAAATAGTTTAAATTGCTAAATGCAGTCTAGTTCCATCTAGGCTGAACGGCGTAGGGCACTAAAATTCGAGCGGCACGGCCCAAATAGGGTACACCACCTGACAATCAAAAGGGCACCCCGGCACCGATGGGGGCACGTGCCCCCGTGCCCCCCCTGGCTGCGCCCCTGACCACGGGAGAAGAAAAAACAAGTTGATGACCATGATCTCTCTAGCTAAAAATACGATAAAATCATATTTCCATCAAAGTAAAAATATGTAGGTACAATCAATCCAAGTACAGTACAAGGTGGACAGCAAGGGGAGAAGCGGGACAACTTGTCCCAGTTCTCCCCAACCCGCCATTTTTCAGAATTGCGATGTCAGCAAAATTAAAACCCCTTTCGTTGTTCGAAGCTGGGACAGATCGATGGAGAATGCGACACCAACTTTTTTGCACCAAAATAAAGAACTTTTCGGTTGCATATTTAACAGAACATCCACTCAAGAAAACGTAAAAATTAACTTTTAAGGAGCGCTCACCTCTCGCTTCCAGCACGCACCGGAAAAGGAAGTTGAGGCCCTAGTGATGTGCAGCGGCACGTATAATGCGGAAATCAGCTGAAAATTATATTTTTGGCTCACTGGTGGATTCAATAATGGGGATGTCCACTTCTCCTGCGTCCCAGTTCTCATCACTCTCTCCTACCCCAACGAGTTGTGATCAATCCTATGAATGCGGAACTGCGGTGGGTAGTTCAAGCTCAGAAATGAAGCAGAAAGGAAATGGCGCGATTCCACCCACGTGTAAACTGTAGTAAAAACATACCTTCCTCCATCATAGAAACACACCCAAACAAAAATCAGAAGAATAAATACCTTCATCTAGGATAGTTTAATCATTCAAGAACTTGTTTTAATCTATTGGCAGGATTGTTTCACCACAGGAGAGTGAAACTATTATTGGGGCAGTTTGGAGTTCCATAGAAATACTCTGAGGTGATACATTTACGCCTTTGCATTTTCAGTAAGAATGGAACTGCACTCTGCTAAAATGAAATAGTGATTAATTTACCACATGCGTGTAATATTACACCTTTTCTTCTAATATTAAGCTGGATGTCGGAATATATTTACCAAGAATTCTAAACAAATTCTTGATAATGGGGTAATTTTAGGAGCAGACAAATTGCAATTTTACGCTTGAGGTGTTGTTTTTTTCAGTGTACCACACTGAAAAAGTACACCAGAAATTTGATTTTTCTACGGTGCCAAAATCCACTCTTCTTTCCGTGAATATGTTACACCCGATATTTTTAGATTGAGAAGCGTAAAATGCCATGAAACAAGAATAATACAACCCCAACCCATGGGGTGTGAAAATATCAACTACCAAAAAGTATGCCACTTTTAGTATTATTTCTACGGTGCCAAAATCAACTCCTCTTTCCAGCATTATTCCGCAAACCATTTTACACCGGTGTAATGCAAAAATGCATGTGTTTTGAGGGAATATTATTATACCACTGGAGTAAAAAGATTGTCAGCTAAACCGGAAGAGTGTTAACTGGAAGTGAGGGAGTAAAAATAGATTACAATGTGAAATTCCTGGCGTAGAAAAATCTTTGCAAGGTGCAAAATGAGCCCGCGTTCAATACTACGTTGCTGCGGAAAAGAAACACCGATTAAAAAAACGACCCAGTTTATTCTCATGGAGCGTTTGAGGTCAGTTTAGTCTGATTAGGCTGATTAATATGCACTCTAATAAAAATACACAACGCAACGGAGAGTTTAATTCATTTGTTTTCATATCCACTTCTAATAATCTACATAAATACCTCCAAATTGCACTATAATCTGGAACAGTATTTACATCGACCTTCAATCACTAAAATTATTTAGTTCCTCTTTGCACAAACATCACTAGGTATATGGTTTTTGTCTTAGGCTTTTGCTTTTTACACTGCCCAAATTTTCCTCTTTTATATCCGCTTATCACTACATCATTTTCACTCATCACCGCAAATCACCTCTTTGAGGCGCTGCACAGCTTTCTTAACACGCGCACTGAAGGGGTCTCGGAGGCCAGCCCCACCTTTTTTCCGAGGTGGCCGGAGAACCGTTCATGGCCAAAAATGATAAATTTACCTAGGTAATGGCCTCTGTGACCTGTTACTAAATCTGATTTAAGCATAGGTCACCCACCATTGGTTAGCTTATACCCTGAGGAGCACCCAGTGAAAAATTGGAATATGATTCTTTTTTAATTTTATATCTAAAGAGGATTTGACAAGGTCACGAGGTCAAAACCTGACCTAAAGTCAAAGTTTTTTAGTTTTCTTATCTGAATCCTTGTATCTTCTATCCAGCAATATTCATAGAAGTTAATTTAGATCAGCCACTTTTAAGATACAAAATTATTTCTGATTCAATGTTCGTGTTAGCCTTGGAAATTTCATGACCTCTATATGGTGACCTCTTTCACCTTTGGTCCTGAAAATGGGCCCAAAGTGTTATTTCGTATGGAGAGCCTTGGGTAAAAGTTTGGTGGAAACCCGAGGAGTGAGTCATGTTGGACTTTTTCGTGCCTACCTGGACGATTTTTCCTAGAATGACTCATCTATGTCCCGAGATGGCTAACAAAGGCATCACTATTGGGGGGGGGGGGTGAAACCACTATACTGTTCGGAAACGGAAACATTCGATATCTTTGCTGGAATATTATTGGATATGCTTAATTCAAGTGAAAATATAGGTTATCACTAGCTCGCCACTGCGGATCCGGGCCTCTTGTAGAAAATCCTTGACGACATCCTGGATGCCAGACAAAGATATGTATATAAACGATTCATTCAGGCCCATTGAGGCAAATTCAACAGCTCTTTGCTATTTGCAGCACTTAGCTAGAATGATTTAATCTTCGTTTCTTCTCCACGGCTAGACTAACCTCCACGCGTCAAGATCAACACTTTATGGGATGCAGAACTGCAATGCGGTGATTCCAGCTCTGAGCTGAAGCGAAAACAAAATGGCAGTATTCCACCCACGTGTCAACTGTAGTAAAAAAATACCTTCTTATATCATAGAAACACACTCAAATGAAGATAAGAAGAATTAAAGCATTCATTAATTGTAGTTAAATCAGCAAATATCTCGTTTTAATCTAATGGCAGAATTGTTTCACCACAGGAGAGTAAGACTATTCTTGAGGCAGTTTGCGAGTTCCATAGAAATACTCTGCGGAGGACATGTATGGATAAATTTACCCCTTTGCATTTTCAGCACGAATGGAACTGCCCTGTGCTAAAATAGCACAGAGATTAAATTACCACACGCTTGTAATTTTACACTTTTAGTTATGAAATTAAGCAAGTTGTCAGAATAGATTTACTAAGAATTTTAAACAAATGTTCGAAAATGGGGTACTTTTAGGACTAGACAGATTGAAATTCTACGCTCCAGGTGTTGTTTTTTCAGTGCAGTAGTTAGCCACTCGATGCTCCTTGCAAGAGCAGGGGAGCTGCGGGAGGGAAAGTCTTTTAAGGACCACACTGCAAAAAGTACGGCAGAAATTGGATTTTTCTACGGTTTTTAAAATCCACTCTTCTTTCCGTGACTAATTTACACCGAATATTTTTAGATTAAGGAGCGTAAAATGCCATGAAACAGGAATAATAATACCCCAAACCGTGCGTTGTGAAAATATCAACTACGAAAAATTATGCCATTTTTAGGATTATTTCTACGGTGCCAAAATCAGTTCCTCTTTCCAGCATTGTTCCACAACCTATTTTACACCGGTGTAATGCAAGAATGCATGTGTTTTGAGGGAATATGATTATACTTACCACTGGAGTAAAAAGATTGTTCGCTAAACTGGAACAGTGTAAACTGGAAGCGAGGGAGTAAAAAGAGATTAAAATGTGAAGTTCCTGGCATAGAAAAATCTTTTCAAATGTGCAAAATGAACCCTCGTTCAATATTACATTGCTGCAGAAGATAAACACCGATTAAAAAAGACCCAGTTTATTATTATATCATCGAGCGTTTGAGGTCAGTTTCCTCTGATTCGGCTGATTAATATACACTCTTATAAACAAACACGGCAACGGAGAGTTTAAATCATTTGTTTTCATATTCACTTCTAATGAAATCTAAATACCTCTAATTTGCACTCACACTAGTCTACATGCTAGCTTAGACCACTGTACGGTCTCCAAATAGCGAAAACTTCCATTCCCGGTGGTGATGGCCTCTGTGACCTGTTACTAAATCTGATTTAAATAATGGTCACCCACCATTGGTTAGCTTATACCCTGAGGAGCACCCAGTGAAAAATCAGAATATGTTTTTTTCATTTTAAATCTAAAGGGAGGTCACAAGGTCGCAAAGTCAAAATCTGAACTGGAGTCAAAATTTTTGTATTTTTTCTTAAATGAACCGTTGTATCTTTTATCCAGCAATATCCATACAAATTAATTTAGATCAGCCACCTTAAAGATATACAATTGTTTCTGATTCAATGTTTGTGTTAGTCTTGAAACTTTCATGACCTTTACCTGGTGACCTCCTTGACCTTTGATCTGAAAATGGTCCCAAATTATTATTTTGTATAGAGGGCCTTTGGTAAAAGTTTGGTGGAAGTCTGAGGAGTGGGACGTGTTGGACTTTTTCGTGCCTACCTAGACGATTTGTCCTGGAATGACCCATCTATATCCCGAGAGTGTCTAAAAAAGCATCGCTACGGGGGTGGGGTGGGTTGAAATCCCTCTACTGTTCGGAAACGGGCACATTCGATATCTGTGCTGGAATACTATTGGATATGCTTAATTCAAGTGAAAATATAGGTTATCACTACCTCACCACTGTGGATCCGGGCTCTTGTAGAAAATCCTTGACGACGCCCTGGATGCCGGACAAAGATAGGTATATAAACGATTCATATCAGGCCCATTGAGGCAAATTCAACAGCTCTTTGCTATTTGTTGCACTTAGCTAGACTGATTTAGTCTTCGTTTCTTCTCCACGACTAGAATAGCCTCCACGGGTCATGATCAACACTCTGTGGAATGCAGAACTGCAATGCAGTGGTTCAAGCTCAGAACTGTAGCGAAAACAAATGGCACGATCAGGGGCGCATCCAGGGGGGACAGAGGGCACGTGCCCCCCCATCGGTGCCGGGGTGCCCTTTTGATTGCCAGGTGGTGTACTCTCTTTGGGCCGTGCCGCTCGAAATTTAGTGCCCTACGCCGTTGCGCCTAGATGGAACTAGACTGCATTTGGCGATTTAAGCTATTGTTTGACAATTAAGTGCCTTTTTGGTCAGTTTGGGAATTCTGTCGCGTTTCCAAGCACCCGGGAAGAGTATAGGCACGCAATCCGTTTCCAGATAATGCCTCATCGTCGCCAATAATCGTACGGGCGGAGCTAATCTGGTGCCCCTTGAGCTCATCGGGTGCCCCCTGAGCTCTGGTCTTTTCCCTCGGAGCTGATCATGTGCCCTCTGAGCTGATCTGATGCCCTCGTAGTCAATCTGGTGCCCCCCTGAGAAACTAATTGTGCCTTCTGAACCTATATAATGCTCTCTGAGTTAGTCTGATGCCTCCGAGCTTGCCTGGTGCCCTATTAGCTGTTGTAGTGCCCCTAGAGCTGATCCGGGCCCCCTGAACTTATTTAATGCCTCCCGTAGTTTATCTATTGTCCAGGGCCGCAGCCAGGGGGCACAGGGGCACGTGCCCCCATCGGTGTCGGGTGCCCTTTTGATTGCCAGGTGGTGTACCCCCTTTGGGCCATGACGCTTGAAATTTAGTGCCCTAGGCCGTTGAACTTAGATGGAACTAGAGTACATTTAGCGATTTCAACTATTGTTTGACAATTAAGTGCACCTTTTGGTCAGCTAGGGAATTCTGTCGCTTTTCCAAGCACCCGGAAAGAGTATGGGCACATAATCCGTTTCCAGATAATGCCTCATCGTCGCCAATATTCGTACGGGCAGAGCTCATCTGGTGCCCCCTGGAGCTGATCATGTGCCCCCTAAGCTGATCTGGTGCCCTCGTAGTCAATCTGGTGCCCCTCCCCCCAGAGAAAATAATTGTGCCTTCTGAACCTATATAATGCTCTCTAAGTTAGCCTTATGCCTCCGAGCTTGCCTGGTGCCCCTTGAGCTGATCCTGGTCCCCTGAACTTATTTAATGCCTCCCGGAGTTTATCTACTGTCCAGGGGGGCACATGGGGCATGTGTCCCAATCACTGCCGGGGTGCCCTTTTGATTGCCAGGTGGTGTACTCAATTTGGGCCATGCCGCTCGAAATTTAGTGCCCTACGCCGTTGAACCTAGATGAATTATGAACATTATACTTTGCACCCTAATTCAATTTCTTCCTCCCACCTCCTCGCTGTTCCAACACTTCCATTTCTCACGGAATGTTTCTTCCTGGCATGTCCATCGTGCAGAATTTCTCTCAATTTCCATCTCCATTTGTATATAAGACTTCAATGAACGTAAGCTCAGGTTTTCATGGCGATTTATAACGTCTTTGCACAATATAGTAACAAGATTCACAAAATTACTACCTTTGACACCCAATAATGCCTTCCTCCGTGTTAACTCAAATCCGTTTAGGTCATTCAATGAGTTAAGCCAAGTTTTCACCTCTCGCCAGAAACGCCTTACAAAAATACACGACCAGTACATATGCAAAATTGTATCGCTAGCCAGATTGCACCTCTTACACATTTCTTAAGAATCCCCCGCAGGGGACCAATTTTCATCTGCCGGACTCGTTTGCACCTGCTGACAGGTCCGGCACATGGATAATTGGGTACGGGGTTGTGACGACACCCGCGACCCCAGTCGGCAGGATGGGTTTCGCCTCCCGCCTTCGGGCGAGAGGCTAAATCGAAATTGCCATCATCATCCTTTCTTGGCCTTCCTAAATTCAAATCCCACCAACTCGTTGTTCCTTTTCCTCTTCTTTCCTTATTTCCTTGTCTCTCCATGCCTTTCCACCCGTATCCTTTCTGTCCACTCCTAAACACCCCTCCTGCCCACTGTCTGCGTTGTCTGGCCCGGCGTGTCTCCGCGGGTGGCGGGGGTGTGTGCACTCTTGCTCGTCTTGAGTGGGGACACCTCGGTCGCGTGCGGCGCGCGTCTGGGCTGGACAGCGCAGACCGACCCTCTTCCTTTTCCAACTCATAACTTCCCAGTTACCCACATTATCCCAGTATCATGGGCGTCCTTGCACGTGCCTATGATTCCTGGATGGTCTGGGTGTATGTGGGCCTCCGGCTCGTGTGGCCGGCGACTGGATCCCTCAATCGCCGGCCCTGCGGGCCGGGGGCTCGCTTCTCTCGGACCAGCCGGGAATCAGTTGTGACGAGCAGGTGGTTGTCGCCTGCTCCGATGAGGCCGTGCGAGGGCGCCTGTCTTTTTAAGGTGAGCTGCACACCGACCCGTACCCCGGGATGAAGGAGTCCTGGTAGCTGAGCTGAGGGATGCGCTGTGTTCGTTCGTGTTCCTCTAGCAACACTCTACTTTGGTCTGGATTTCCGCAAGGGCGGGGAACTCTTGAGGGCATCGACAAGAGTAGCAGCATTGTAAAAGTCTGTCGGCCTTTGGTGGGGCTCGGCTGTCCCTCCCTCCTTTGGTGAGGTCCCGACTTCACCCGGGGAGGGAGGGGTGTCCGTGCCCCGCCCGGGGTCGTCTAGGCTAGGTGCAAGGGGGGACCGTCGTCGGGGCAGGGGGTTTGGTGAGTCTCTCTCCCCCTCTGTAACGGCGGCGTTTCCCCCCCGTATAGCCAGCCCGTGCATCGTCTCGCCTCGTAGCACCCTCGTCGGAAGGGGGGGCGCACGTGGCTGGTGGAACCTTATGATCTTCCTATGGACTCTTCAAACTCTCCAAACCCCTCTCACCACCTCCAGCAGGAGGCTGACATCTCCCAACCCCTAGAGGGGAAGGGACTGCGCGGACACTGACACCTAGTTCGCGTAAAACCATCTCTCAACCGTCCTGTCCTCGTGTCCTAGTAATGCGAGGTCTGGACACATCACTGGCATCTCTATCACCCTTCAAACGAAAGGAGGCACTTGATAATCTAGGGAAAATAGAAAGATGTCAAAAACTACGCGACGGGTCCTTGGAGGTAGAATTTGCACACACAAAGGATGCTGAGCGTGCACTCTTAGTCTCTGAACTATCATTTAGTAGGAAGGAAGGCGAAACCAAAAAGACCTGTAAAATCGCAATCTCGGTAGAGGCACACAGAACAAAAAACTTTAGGAAGGGCGTGGTCAGTAGTCAGGAGCTTAGAGAACTGTCTGAGGAAGAGATCGTGGAAGGACTTGGGGACTTCAGAGTTGTAGAGGTGCATAGGATTCGAAGGAAAAGTGGAGAAATAATGCTAGACACAGACACTTTGATACTTACCTTTGACACAGATGAATTACCGAAGCACATATTTGTGGGATACTCACGGGTCGGGGTGAGGCCTTTCGTGCCAAGCCCCATGCGATGTTTCATGTGCCAAAAGTATGGCCACACTGCTCGATCCTGTAAAGGCAAGCGTATTTGTGGAAAATGTTCATCCGCACACCACAGCACCGCTGAGTGTGATGCCGAAACACTGAAATGTGCTAACTGCGGAGGCTCACACCAGGTAGCAGACTGCTCATGCCCAGAGCTCCTGAGGGAGAAAGAAATACTGTCAATCAAGACCACACAACAGATCAGTTTTCGCGAGGCCCGAGAAGCATACGAGGCGTCCCACCCGCGGAAGAGTTACGCCCAGGTAACCTCTACAGCCTTACCAAACCCCCCAAGGATGACCGCGGAGGAGGTCATCCGTTCCCTAACTGTGGCCGACTTTGTCCGCCTGGCGGGGAAGATGGGGCTGGTGTTCACACGCCAGCCCGCCGCCCCGGCACCTGAGCCGGAGGCGGCACCTCCTCCGCGGCCCCCCTCACTGACGGACGGGGGGCGGGGGCGCAACGACGCTCCCTTTTCCATCTCTTCGCCTCTGGCTCCTGCCGAGGCTGGAAGGTGGGGTTTCGTCCCCACTGATGGAGGAGCGGGGCTGTGCGGGACCACCCCCGCCCCCCAGCCCCCACCCCCAACGCCTAGCGCTGGGGCAGAGTGTGAGCAGGGTTCAGCCTCAGCTCACCCCGACCCTGAAGGGTCAGACGGCTGGACAGTCGTCGGACAAGGAGGCAAGCCCTCCCCCGCGGGGAGGCGCCGCATGCGGCCTCCCATCAAACCACCCGTTTGTGGCGCTGAATCAGTGCCTCCAACTGCAGCAATGCCGCCGCCACAGGCCCGATCAGAGACTGAGCCACCGCCAACACCTATCGCCCAGACTCCTTCGTCGACGGTGGCAGCGGTCAGAAAGAACTTTGAAGCTGCTTCGCGGGGTAGGTCCCCAGTTAAACGACCGGCAGGGAGCCCTCCCGACCACCCCCAGACCTCGCGAGCCCGCGGTACCTCGTTAGAAAGCGGACGAGGCCGCGGTCTGGTACGTAACCGGCTCGGTGGGACCTTCGCGGCACCAGCCAAGGGTCCTTCCGGGGGCACTGGCCCCCCCCTGGAAGGGTTAGGCGGGCACATCTGCTTAGTAAGCCCGTTTCTTTTTAATTTCTTACTGGGTGGACATAAGCTGCACCCCTTCCCTACCACCTTCCTCATGAACACCTTTATACAGTGGAACTGCCGTGGGGTTCGGACAAGTGCTGAGGATCTGCGAGCTATTGTAAGAGACCATGGACCAGCAGCAATATGCCTGTAGGAAACAAAATTGTCACAAGAGACTCAATTTTCCCTCAGAGGTTACCGCACGTACCGAAAAGACATGCAACGCAACCCAGTCGCCTACGGCGGCGTTCTTTTAGCAGTAAATCACAAGCTACCAGCAAAACAGATCCTACTCCAGACACGGCTACAAGCTATCGCAGCGCGCATATACTTCAATCGACGGCAGATTACATTATGTTCCGTCTACCTGCCCCCTGGGGTAGACCTGCCCTCGCCGGAATTAAATATGCTCATGTCCGAACTACCACCCCCAATCCTTCTCATGGGGGATTTTAACGCGCACCATACTGCATGGGGGTGTGAAGGTACAAACACTCGGGGCCGCCACCTCGAGCGTTTTATTCGAGATGAGAATCTATGTGTCTTAAACACAGGAGAACCAACACATTTTACCACTCCATCTGGTCGCGAATCAACTTTAGACCTGAGCATTTGCAGCCCTCAGCTGGCTGCTACATTTAGCTGGTCAGTAAACAGTGACCCAATGGGAAGTGACCACTTCCCTGTTTTTGTGATCTGTGACGGTGCACCTGTTTTAGGCACGAGACCGCAACGATGGAAGTTTAAAAACGCAGATATGCCCCTGTTTAATTCTCTCGTAGATGATTACGTAGAGAATATGTCGACAGGAGAGCCACTCACAGTGGACGAGTTTTCGACCATACTCCGAGACGCAGCCCATGCCAGTATCCCCCGAACATCAAAAAATCCGCAGCGGCCACCGGTTCCGTGGTGGAGCGAGGATTGCTGGAACGCTATTCGTAAACGACGACGTGCCTACCGACAGTTTAAACGAAACTCCACGCTATACAACTTAAATATCTATAGACAGGCCAGAGCCGCCTGCAGACGCACCATAAAACAAGCTAAAAGGAAGTCTTGGAGGGAGTATGTAAGCCGACTGAATAGATGTACACCATTGTCCCAGGTATTTGCCCAAATTCGCCGCATTGACGGCACGTCGGTCCCCACATATCTTCCAACACCAGACGTTTCTGGCAGAACAATATTCAACCCAGCTAAAGTGGCTAACTGTATAGGCAATGCGATTGCACAGCGCTGTAGCTCCTTGAGTGACGATAATACATTTATGAGACATAAAAACTTAGCCGAACAGAGATTTATTTATTTATTTATTCATCTCATATGAGCGACAGGGGCTTGCCCCCAGTAAAAGCTCAAGTCAGTTATACCATCCAGATTCCCTAAAATTACATACATGGCACATGTTAAAAAACAAGTCAAGACAAAAAGTAAATACAAGGTAAGAATAAAAAGATAAAAATATACAAAATAAAACTCTAAAAAAAAATTAAAAAATACATATGTAAAGGTTAACAATAAAATACAATGAAATAAAATAAATGGTGCGTTCCTACTGCCTAACATATTTCCGAACTTGAGACTTGAACTGACCTGATGATAATCTAAATGGGTCAGCAAATGGACAGGCAAGCATAAAATCATTAAAAGCTTTGGGCAGCCGACAGTACACACCCCGCCTCACAGTCTCCTTTGTGTACAGTGGTACGCTCAGCAAAGTGCCTGCCATTGCACGTGTTCTTCTTGCTGGCACGTGAAGCGGGAAGCTACCAAGCAGAAAGGCGGAATCGATCTGGGCCGTTAGAATTTTGTGTACAAAAGTAATGTCATATTGCAGATATGACATTACTTCTATAGACTTTACAACTACTGACACGCCATCTTACAACCAGCCGTTTTCGATGCACGAGCTGGTGGCAGCGATCCGTGCCCTTCGTTCTGTAGCTGAAGGACCAGATCTTATATATAATGATATGTTGAAAGCCTTGTCGCAATATGCGCTGAGGGCACTGCTTGCCACATTTAATGTGATGTGGGAGTCTGGCGATTTCCCTCCGGCTTGGCGGGAAGCCATAGTGATTCCTATTCTGAAACCGGGCAAGTCTGGCTCAGACCCTTTACACTTTAGGCCAATATCGCTGACTTCTTGCATGTGTAAACTTTTCGAAAAAATGGTGAATGTGCGATTCATGTGGTATCTGGAAAGCCGAGGTATTCTCAGTAACAACCAGTGCGGTTTCCGCAAAGGCCGGAGCACGGTGGATCACTTGGTGTCTCTGGATACATCAGTGCGATGTGCGTTCAGAGAGGGGCGACACCTTGGAGCCGTGTTCTTTGACGCCATTGCCGCCTATGACACAGCGTGGCGACATGGTATCCTGTTAAAATTGTATCAGTGTGGTATTCGTGGCCAGATGGGTCTTTTTATGAAGAACTTCCTGACTGATAGGACTTTTCGCGTCAGGATCGGTGGCATGTACTCCAATGCATTTTATCAGGAAGAGGGGGGGCGCGGTAGTGGAGTGGTCAGCGTAGCTGGCTTCCACGCAGCCGACCCGGGTTCAAGGCCCGGCGGCTTCCCTGAACAAGGAGCAAGCTGGCTCCCGAGAAACCCTTCCAACAGGGAAAGAGTTGGCGACGCCATATGACCCTGGCAGTTGGTGCGTCGATAAGCCCCAATAATTATTATTATTATCAGGAAGAGGGTATCCCACAGGGGAGCGTTTCAAGTATTTGTCTCTTCGCTTTAGCCATAAATGACGTCACAACATCCCTCCCATCATCCATACAGAGTTCCATATTCGTGGACGATATTGCAATATGGACAATATCTTCAACAACATCTTCACTATCACGTCAACTCCAGCTGGCCGTGAACCATCTGGAACGCTGGAGTAGTAAAAATGGATTATATTTTTCGACCGAAAAAACCGCTGGTGTTCATTTCTGTCGCAGGCGCAGGACCTGTCCGGAACCTATGGTATCGTTGCGCGGTAAAACTATCACTTTCCAACCGACAGCAAAGTTTCTCGGAGTAACGTTTGATAAACGGCTGACATACAACGCACACATTAGGAATATACGTGACAAGTGTTTTAAATATTTGAATGCCTTGAAATGTGCATCTCGTCTATCGTACGGAGCAGACAGGAAGACACTTCTCATTCTCTATCGGTCTCTTGTTCGTTCCAAGATGGATTACGCCTAGCTGTTTTGTATTCGATTCTGCGTCGGAATCAGCTAAACGCTGTTTAGATACGATTCACCATAGTGCACTCCGAGTGGCCACAGGTGCGTTTAGGACAACACCGTGCTCCAGCTTGTTGGTGGAAGCAAATGAACCACCTCTCGCATTGCGACGGCGCCTGCTCGGGCAGTGTTACGCCTACACTCAAAACCGCTCAGGAGAACTTTACCACAAACTTCTCCTATTAGAAGCCAGTGGTGTCTCCCTGTTCTATCATAATACCTCATTGAGTTCTTTGCATTTTGGCGGGAAAGTGTAAGAAGCCCCACGTATCTTTCGGATGAGAACCCATTGGGACCGTTCTCATGCAAGAGAACAGGCGAGCACCGGCACTCAAATACATCGATTTTAGTTTCTTCGTAAAGAACGCAGAGAAGGGATAACGTTCTCGAGCTACTTCTCGGGAATGGTTTCAGCTGATTGTGCGCGTGCGTGACGCTGCTGGGCTGGGTCGCCATGGCAACACAACGACGCGACAGCGGATGGTTCATTTGCAGTGAGAAGCTTCGGGAGTTGAGAAGTGGAGCATCTGGCGCCTGTTTTGTTAAGGTAAGTGTGACGGCACTTTGTTAATTGGTAAAAACTGCCGTGTATGGTAACAAAATGTGGCTACTGGCCTATGGAAAATTTGCATCTTTGTACAAAACTGTGGTACCGCCGACCCTTCGTGGCAGACCTGGCAAAACGTTTTGGATGGGGCCATCCCTGGAAAAAATTAAAAAACGTAGTGTTTCTGAAGAACAAAAAACAAAACGCTTTGTGCTTTGAAGAAGGGTCACGGGATCCACTGGCGATGTGCAGTTAGGTTGACTTTACCGTCTTCCTGTGAGAGGCGGGGTTTGGGAAGGGGGGAGGGTTGGTTTTGTCCATCCGTCCATAGGCAGATCTTGAATTGCCGATCAGGGGAGAGACACATGTTCAGGGCGTCATCCAGACCTGGGGGACGCCAATGCCAGGGGCGACACAAATATATCCGTTGGGCGCCAAATCCGATCGCGATAGCGCTTATTCTTGCTTCCCAGGAAGGAAGCGACATTTATGGAGGGGCCCCCATTGACCTTTCAGAAAGTGCCTCTCAGGGGACATCGATAGTCGGTTGGGCGAAGTGGTGGCAAAAGTCTTTAAAAAGTATCTTTTCCCATAGATCGGTCTATGCATACCTCATATTTCTCTGATATATCTTTAAAATAAAGCTGGTAAAATATAGCTTATGAACCGGCATCTTAATGCTCAAATAGAACAGAGCAGTGGCGGATCCAAGAGGCCTGCCCCTTAGAAATAACCGAGCCCAAATAGTAAATACATAGCTGGATGCTGTCCGAGGTGCTGGCAGGGCAGGCTCCCAGGCCCCACCCCCCTCTCAAATGAAGTCCTGGATCTGCCACATTAACTCAAACGTTTGGGTGTTTTTGGTCCATTTTTCGCGTGTTTTGAGCAGACTCATTTCTTTTTTCAGAGGCAGAACAAGTGGCGGCCATCAAAAAGCCTGCTCGGGAGTGCTGGGTTGGTGGTTCGTCAAAGCTGAAAATCGAGGAGGTCAGCCTAGTTCTCGGAGATCAGCAGCTTTTAGAGGAGATGCTGGATGTGAGTGGGCCTCACGCAAAGCCCTGTGCGTTTGTGAACAGATATCTTCTTTTATCTGCAGACATAAGGGGCTGATCATTAGTTATGCTCCCTTTATATGGGCGTTCGACCTCCCTACTGACGTCATGTGCCTTCACTGTTTGCAGGCCACATCATAACAATTTTGATCCGTTTGTGTTACGATATAAAGAAAACGTATTGTGTTGTTTTGTCGCCAAGTGAATCTTTAAGAGTCTATAAATATTTGATTGAACACCAGCGCATTGTATTAACTTTGGCGTTATTTTCCATGCCTCACCACACCAGTTTCACTTCTTCGGCATCCCATTCTTTTGGAGAAGTTACGGTTACGTATGCCCATTTTCAGCTTCAGTTCTGTGTGAATTATCCGTTTTTTCTAAGTGCTTAACAATTTGGCTGAGACTAAAACACGAGGTCATGTTTTTGATACGCTACGAATAAGCGGATAATTTACGTGAAGCTAGCGGTATTCCTCATTTAAGCACCATATGAAGAATCTTAGCACGTCTTCAAGAAGAAAGGTAGTCGTTCTCAGAGTAGACGCAGCGTGAAAATTTCGAGAATCTATTACTTTTTGAAAGATGGATTCGGCTTCTTCTAGAAAACTCTAAAAACCGGAAAGGGTACTCACAGAATATTCTTAAGACAGCTGAGAACTGTTTGAATTCTCCTGAAAGAAATGAAACCCGTTTCACCGAAGAACATAAAGAAGCGCATCACGTCTCGATATGAGAACTCCTATCAGTCTCGTTGAGAACCCTGACAGGTCTTAAAATTTGTTGTCCGATTACTGATATGGTGCAAGTTAAGTGCAAGAACTCTACGGGTTCTCCACCGGTTTTCAGTGTATAAGCTGGCTCAGTCTCCGTCACACCCAACATATAACGCAGTTTTCTCGCGGAACATGCTACGGCTGTTTGTGAACGTGCAAAGAGGAATCCCACTGGGCGTACGCGTCCAACGTTTCTCGGCCGAAAGTGGTATCCAGCCGAGTGTTGTGACTCATAGCGAGCTTTCAGACATCCCTCCTTGGGAACTTATCTGCCCAAAAACCGACATGACTCTCGCAGGGAAAACCAAATCCGATACTATCCCTACTGAATTTAAACAATTGGCGCTCGAACACATTGCACAGTATGCAGATCATGTGTCGTTCTACACTGACGGATCAAAAACTGATGTTGGAGTGGGATGCGCTTTTGTTACGGATACAGTAACAAGAAATTTCTCACTTTCATCTTTTGCATCGGTTTTCACCTCTGAACTTGGATAAAGCTCTATGCTTTATCGAAGTTAGTGATGCCACGAAATACGTTATTTTCACCGATAGCCTTAGCAGCATTCAAGCTGTGAGTGGTTTCAACCCAAGTGATGGACTTGTTTTAAACATTGTCCTGCGCTTAACCCGCCTCGCCAGACTGGGAAAGTATGTAACACTCTGCTGGATCCCAAGTCATGTTGGAATACAATTGAATGAAGTGGCAGACGCAGCGGTCCGACGTGCTTCCCGTAGGCCCTGCAGGCGTGCGCAACGAATCCCTGCTAGAGATTTGTACCCATATATATGTACTCACCTTCGCAGTGGATGGCAAGAACAATGGAATGATATAATAAATAACAAGTTGAAAGTTATCAAACCTGAGATCGGTGAGTGGCCATCCTCGCTGCGGCCTAACCGTCGTGAGGAGGTGGCGTTGTGTCGATTGCGGACTGGCCACACGCTGGCCACTCACCGATATCTGTTATGCGGCGAACCTCGACCACAATGTCAGCGATGTGCGGCGCCCCTGTCGGTCCGACACGTGCTAGTCTCGTGCCCGGAATATGCTAGACACAGGTCTTTGCATTTTGGCGTGCACCGGCAGGAGTCCACACTTTTAAAATTGATCGGCCGTGACTCCAGTATGGTTGAGCGGGTGCTTTCCTATCTTAGAGACATTGACTTTACGATAATATTTGATCCTGGTTAAAAGCGTGTGTTGTGGTAGTCAACCGCGCTGATAGGCGCCTGGCGCCGATTTGGCGGGTCCTCCCTTTCGCTCCAGGGCCTTTCAAGTCTCGGAGCGACGGGGAGGGCCTCCGTTAGACGTCGGGCCTAGGTCCGGCGTCTAGGCTGCCCCCGCGCCCCCGGGCCCCTGGGTCCGTTGGTGCGGGGTGGGCGCCGGAAGTGATGCCCCTGCGCCCCGCGCCGGGCGCCTGCCGGCGCGGCAAACCTGTTTGAATCTGTGACCATGTATCCGTGCAGTGAGAGTCATAACTACGATGTGAAAGAATGACTCTTCAATGAAAATATTAGTTCGCTTTAGACGAGACTTTACTTTCCCCTAAAGACAGACAAAATTATAAGCTTTGACTGCAGAGAAGTGTTATGGGCGCGCTATATGACCTCGCAGGTTGGCGCGCCCCTAAAACCCAATAAACAATCAATCTTACACATTTCTGTATCCTCAACTCCCATTTTAAATAGAAGGCTTCTTGTTCTTGCTATTTTTGCCGCAACTTTATATTGAACCATTTGCAAGTAAACTGAACGTGTGCTACAATATATCCGGGCATATGTTTCCTGCCAATCAATTTCACCCAGCTCGGTTTCCCAAAACAGCTCCCACGAGTTCACACTATTTTGGAATTTTTTCCCAAATTTGATCGTAAAATATCCGTGCTCCACGCCTTTCTTTGATTAGGAATGCTATCTGTGGATGTACAAGCGGACCCATTTCTTTCGTTTTGTTTAATATTCTCCATTCCCTCGGTAAACTTTGTATCAGGCCCATATAATCAAAATAAGTACACTGCACACCAAAAACCCTCTTGAATATATCAAAATGGTAAATTTGTCCCGTCTCCGGGTTTACTAGATCATTTAGATATTGCAAGCCCTTTTCTCTCCACTGTGCTATTTCAACGTCTTTAAATTTTGATTCGTTCGAATAAAAGAGGCTGCAACTACTCATAACCTGGGGATCAAAAATCAGCGACGCTGAAAAACATACGTAAGCCTGAAGAGTTTCTTTCCAAAAAGGATTTGATACTTGCATGGCTATAACATTGACCGACTGTGAATTACGCTCCCAAATGTATTTTCCCCTTAATATAACTTCATCACATAACTGTCGCCAGATATGTCCCGTACATATATGTCTTCGAATCCAAGTTACTTTTAACGCTGCAATGTAAGTTTAAATCTCAGTCATGGCTAGTCCTCCTCTTACGTATGACTTATAAAGACTGCTCCTTTTTATGCGATCTGAATTTCCTTCCCACACAAAACTGAACATCTCTTCCTTCAACTTCTTTATGAACCTATCAGGCGGCTTGGGTAGTGACGTGAAAATATGCGTGAACATTGGAATAATCAGAGATTTTAGTACCACTACTTTGCCTTTAGGCGTAAGAAAACGAAGTCTCCAATTTTTTAATATCGCTTTCACTTTCTGCAATTTGATTTCGTAGTTCTCTTCATACACTTCTAAGTCGTCATTGGAAAAATATATGCCTAGAATTTTCAACTTTTTTACCCAACAAAAATTCATATCCCCATAAATTGGCTCCTGAGTTTCCCCCACAACCAGCCCAAAAGGCCTCAGTCTTTCAATGTTAGGTTTTAGACCCGAAAACTTAGCAAAAATGCCGAGGTCTTCAAAGAGTTTTCGACAGCTGTTGGCACTTCCGTCTAAATACATGAGACAATCGTCCGCAAAAGCCGTATACCTATATTCTCCAGTACCAATTTTAATTCCCTTAATTTCGGGGATTCTACCAACTTGCTCCAACAAACATTCAATAACTATTAAAAATAAATAACAACTCCATGGATCACCTTGACGGCACGACCGTTCCAACTTTATCCGTTCTGAAATGTGTCCATTATACAATACACGAGAAAACCAGTCGCGGTACAAGATGTCAAACCATTTCACTGCGCTTTCGGGAAAATTTCTTTTTCGCATTACCTTCCGCACGAAATCCCAGCTCACTGAATTATATGCCCCCTCAATGTCTATACTCAAAAAGAGCCCCAACTTTTCTTGTACTTTGAGCTGATGTAAAATGTCATATGTCAGTCGCGTGTTATCACCTGCGAAACGCCCACTGACGAAACCTGTCTGTTCGGTACTTATAACACTAGATACCACCGTTTTAAATCTATTGGCCATTGCTGCCGCCAAAATTTTGTAACTGCAGTTCAGGAGCGTTATCGGACGATATGAATCTATCATATCCTTTGGCTTGTTCGGTTTCGGTAGAAGTGTTAATACGCCTTCGCGCAGTCATTGGCAACCTATCATTTTGGTAACTATGCTCTACCATCCTAAAATAAAAATGTTTTAACTCGTTCCAAAAGAATTTGAAAAACTCTGCTGGAAATCCGTCTGAACCCGGTGATTTGTTATTCTTAATCTTATTCAGAGCAATATCTAATTCAATGATGCTTAACGGTTCAATAATCTCTCTTCTGATTTTCAGATAACGTCTTCATCTCACTGCTATCAAGGAAACTACTTAATTGTTGATCCTGAACCGGTCTTTCTCGAAACACCTCCTTAAAATGATTAACTAAATATGATATTATTTCTTCTTGTTTAGATATAATCTCAGAACCAGCTTTTAACCCGCCCACCGGGGGCCACGATGGCCCCCAAGGTTTTCCGGGATAGCAAAAACGACGAGGCCAGCGCCGCAGTGAGGCCTACCCCACGCATCATTTCCCATCATCCCTAAATTTTTACCCGGGCACCCAAGGCAGGCAACAGACGAGGCAACCAAGGTCACCTCACTCACCTTTAGAGCTCTGAAGAGCTACATTTCAAAGTCGATCGATTGAAACTCCACACTTCATAACCCCTCCAGGGTCTACAAGGTGTATATCCGGGATTTTCGATTTCGGCCCTGAGGCAGGTCACGAGGCGACCTCTCCCATTGGAAAAGCATGGGAAAAGTTGTTTCATGATATAAAGCCACAAAAATGATTGCAAATACTCAGACTGCTCAGAACAACGTTTTGGACACTCTTCACGGATCCCAGGGGTCATATTTGCCCTTTGACTTTCCAAGGTCATCCAAGTCACCAGAGGTCAAAACAGTATTTTAACAAAACTTTACCTAATTGAGCTAGAGCGGTGAAACAAACACCATCGTGTTTGTCTTGTCACTGGCTTTCATTTGATATACGGCAGGTCACTTTTTGACCTTTCGTGACCTCAGGTCATATTAGGTCACGAGTACCTCTGGCGGTCAAACCACTGGCGGAGGTCTTTACGTTCCACATAGCGGAAAAAGTACTGGCAATTGCTATCAAACGACTTACCAGGCCTCAATAGCTCTAATGACATAAGAGTTATGCCCAGTTTGTAATCATTGCATATTTGAGAAAATAGCCGATCTTGACCTAATTTGACCTCTGGAGGTCAAACCATACCTGAGCACTAAAACATGCGAAGTAATTTCTTACTGAATTCACGCGAGCTTTCTATTGCACTTTGCAGATTTGCGCTAACGCCCATATTTTCGGAGTTAGAGGGGGCCATCGATGGCCCCCCGGTGGGCGAAGGTGGCGCCGGACCCCCGGTGGGGCGCGGGTTAATGACGGAATCTGTTTCGATATGTAGTTTCTCTTTTCCAAGCTAAGAAAATACTTCGTTGGTTTTTCGCCTGACTGCTGCCACTTGGATCTAGATCTCTGTATACACCCCTCTAATTTTTCCATTCTCAAATTCTCCAATTGATTTTTACGCGTGTCGAGTTCATCCAAAATATCAGCGTTAGGATTTACATTAACGGTCTCTTCAAGTCTCTTTATCGTTTTCTGTAAGTTTAATTCCTCTGCTCTTCTCTCTTTATGTCTGTGTATGCTATATGTTACAGTTTCAGTTCTAATATTTAAAATGAGTACTTCCCAGAAATATGCATCGTCAATTACAAATTGAACGTCTTGATTAATTGTCAAATATTCCTCAGTGTATACTGGAACTGCTTACTGAACAATGGTCTGCTTTATAACTTGTTTAACTTTATCTGTAAAGACAGGATCTTTTAAAAGTGAAACATTAAATTTGTAAAATCCTGTACCATGACTCTGTTCATTATCTTCAACTGTAAGGTTATCATAGAGTGGTCACTCCGATACGATGGCTGAATTTGACAATCCACTATGCGGGATGAGAGCATTTCTGATGTCAAAAAATAATCCAGCCTTGCCTGTTTTAACACTGGCCTTTTCACTCGCCATGTATAACGTCTTACATCTGGATGCTGCATCCGAAATATGTCGACAAGGCTGCCTTCAGACATTTGTTTTATCATCTGTCTGGCTCTGATATTATTATCTCGCACGTAATTGTGCTGATCACGCTCAGGTTCAAGCACCACGTTCAGATCATCGCCAATTAGGATTGGAGCATCATCGTTGTTGATTTCATTGAATATTTCCTCTGATTCCCCGTAAAATTCGGGGTTATCAGTGTTTGGGCCGTAAACTGATGCCAGAATGATATCGAAACTTTTGTTTATGTTTGCCTTCGTTACAACGTAATTGCCGTCTCCACCAAGATGAGTATCAGAAAATGTAACATCTTAGTTTTTGGTAAAAATCCCAACACCACGGCTATTATTCGAAAGAGGTGCAAAAATTGCATTCGAGCCTCCCCACATATTACGAAATGAGTTTGCTCTTGATTTACTACAATGTATGTCGTGCAACATATAAATGTTGAAATCTAACCTACGCAGATAATTAAAAACGTCTTTTTCTTTTCCGATATTGACCTAACCCTGGACAATTAAACGAGCATATTTTCAAATCCGACATGCTAAATAAACACTTCTAACCCTCTTACCAGCAAACATACACAACACCAAACACATTATAATATCTTGAAGTACCTCCAAAATCCCGCAAAGTTTGCTATCAAACCTCATTACTGCCACTTATCCCGCTCCTGAAACTTTGAACACACATCCGACCTTATTTACGAGTTTGGTATCGGCATTTATTTGCACACGAGCTCCATCACAAAAAGAATCGAGATACCAATGATAGCGATGTAGATTCATATATGGCACCAAAATGACGGCAATCGACAGAGACGTTTACTTGCGCAGGTAGTTTATATTCCCAGCTTACCGAAGTCGTTCCACTCGTCCACCCTTGTGCTGTATCCAAACTTTCGCTGCTTCACATCCACAGACCCATGCCGCGTGTACACCGTGTACAGAATGCCTTGCTTCCGCAAAGCCAGATACTCGTGGAAAATTTCCTGTCTGTATCCTGTGAGGGCTTCAGATATAAAGAGCTGGTTGCCCTTGGGCAGTGCACTACTCAGCCTGCTGCTGTACACGAGATCTCGCACTGACTCGTTCCCCGACTTCACGAACCGACACCAGATTTTGTTGCCCTGCCCGCGATGCGCCCTATCAATATCACTGATATGAACGTGCATGTCGGGAAACGCGGCATTCAGGAGTTCCACTACTGTCGTAGCTATGTCCTCGTATTCGCGAGATTGCCGTGATAGGCTGTTGTCCGCCGTTCTGGGTGCTCTCGGTGCGCTGTAATCACCTTGGCTCGATTGAGCCGCTGAGTTTTATCCAGTGGCAGTGGCCGCTACCTCCGCATAGCTCGCCACCGTTTCCTGCTGGCTCGTGCCGTCCGCAGACATTCGATTGTCCGCTGACACGTTGCGGTCAGCTGACTCTGGTTTCTCGCCCGCCGCCGCAGGCGCCGTCGCCTCTGCGACCGGTGACCTTGAGCCGACCCCGGCGGCCGTGCCGGCCTCGGCTGGGGGCTGGCCGGGCACGGGCCAGAGCAGTGCCGCACCGCGCATGCGCATCGCTTTCCTCTGCGTGGCTGGACCGGAGAAAATCAATGTTCGGCAGCTTTGGAGATGACCAGGGGTGTAATTTTCCCAGAATCTTTGGGGGTGCTCAGCCGGGTGGGGAGCGGCACCCCATAGGGGCGGCGGCGTTGCGGGGGCGGCACCCCTTCATTGCACAAAATATGCTATTCATCGCCTTTTTGTACCTTTTATAGCTCAGGGGGCATTTCTATTTTAATGTTAAGCAGGTATTCTACAGCTTTTGCCAAACATGTTCGTTTTTTAGGCGACATCTCAAAGCTACATACAGGTCTTAAAAGCATCCAATCTGAGTTGTAAATCTATCAACGATTGAAGTGTATCAGTTTTGCGGAGTTGGATTTATCTTCAGAATGGCAGAGTGGACGGAAATTGAAATGAAAGCAAACGACATAACCTTCACCCGGGTGGAAGTCTTTTTAGATCCCCCCTCAGGTTTGTCCAATACCGGAACACGATGGCGTGCAGCGCCGCCAAATTTGGTCTAGCTGTTCCTTTATTATTTTTACATCTTTCCTGAAAATTTTAGCTCAAGGTCATATCAGGTCAGGTCACCAAGTCAGGTGAAGTGACCTCACCTAAAAAATGTTTAAGACTGCATAATTAAAAAGAGGATTAATCGATCAAGTTGAAACTCATACCACATAACGGGCCCACCAGGAGCTACAACATGTGTTCCGGGATTTTCGATATTAGTGACCTAAGGTCGTGTACTGGACATTACCTTCCCATTGCAAATGCATGAGAGAAATCACGAAATGAGCGTTTTCAGTAAGTATGGATGGAATTGACTTTAAATATCGGTTAGGACTTGCTCTTAGCCCATTTCTGAAGCTGATACCAAACATGTTGACCTGTGACCTTTGAAATGCCACCTAAGGTAAAATAAGAATTTTTCGGTGTTTTTCTCTATAAATATTGAATAAACAAAGATGAAACTTTTATTTTGTCACCGAAGTCTTTGTATGGTCACTGCAAAGCAAATTATATGCGTCATGACTATACCAGGTCAAGTTGGGTCAAACCGTTTGCCTGAGTCAGGTCAATTTGGAATTGGACCTAGCATAGCAATAGCATATATAATTCGATTTGTATTGACGAGAAAATTGCAATGGTGCATCAACCATTACTGTGTCTTGATTGGTTTGGAAGTTATTAGCGAAAAAAGAAACGCCCTTATGCATGGACGGCTATGGACATTCCCAAGAATATTCCCAATGTTCAGTGACCTGCAGCTCCCTAGGCTTTGACCTGACCCGAAAACGAATAGCATTGCAATAAAAGAGCAGCGCCAAGAGCTTTCAAATGGTGTTCAAAAAATGTTTCTAGCTATCTTAATTTCTGAGATAAAGAAGATTTTCTTAGTACACCTCATATAAGCAATTTTTTCACCTATTTTGACCTATGGTGACTTTGTTGTTGATCTGACGAGAAAAATAGCCGAATTATCTTCGATATCATTCTTTGATGAACTTTCGATTCCTGTTTTAAGTTTTTTTCTAAAACTCTCTTAGTTTTTAGGAAGTGGGGTCTTTTTTTACTTCCCTCCCCCCACCAGGGCGAAAGTGGCTCGTACCCGCCACCGGGGCAAGGGTTAATCACTACGTGAAAGAGATAAAAACACGGATAACGCTCCAAACCACGCGTGTATTTTTCCGTAAATATTAACAAATATGGCCACTCCACTGCAGCCATGCATGTCCTTTATTTTTGCCCACACGCCCTTTATTTTTACTTTAACACACAGGGCCGGTAATACCACTGGTCAAAAGCCAAAATGAATCAGGCACGTGAGCACCTGTTTCTACTTATTTTGATACCGCTGATTTCAAATTTAGTAACTGTTGTTTTGCCATGAGGCCTGGTTTCTTCCCCAGAGCATGCCTGGTGTATAGCCCCTGCGCTTTCCTCACAGTCATGAGCCTAGCCATTTGTGGAAAAATCTAGATCAATGAGGTCGAGAACCCGGATTATCTCTACCCAGACAATGCAGTATACATGAGAATTTATTGCAACGGAAGACTACCTCGCATTCAAGTCCATGAACATTGTATGTACATTGAACAAGGCTTGCGCTCGGTCACACAAGCTCGCCGGTATTGTAGACCAAGTGGTGACGTCGCAACATTATATGATTAGGATTTTATGTCAGAGTCACATGATGTCATAGGCTAGGTCACTCGATCTTGAGCTCAATGTCGCAGATTCAAGTCAAAGGTCATAGGTCAAGGTCAAACCTGATTTCTCGCCCGACGGTTGCCATAGCAGAACCTCGTCCAACATATAAACTAGGTGGGACTCGTCCCACCTAGTTTGGCCAGATCCCACCCAGTTAAGTAATAAATCCCACCTAGTTTATACTGGCTTGGGTGGGAACTGTGTGTAATTAAAAATCATTTAAGTTCAAGAACATTCTAGAAGGTATCTACATCACATGAGACTTACTCACGGTCTGCATTTCTTAAGTTCTATCTGATACATGTTTTATCTTGGACCATCATAAGGTGAGCTTAATCGGCGCCCCACCGGGGGCATCGATGGCCCCATCTAAATCCGAAAATACGGGGGTTAGCACAAATATGCAAAGCGCATTAGAAAGCTCGTGTGAATTCAGGAAAATTTCAGTTCACATGTTTAGGCGCTCAGGTCAATGGTTTGACCTCCAGAAGTCAAGTTAGGTCACGATAGTCTAGTTTCACCAAAATGTGCAATGCTTAAGAAACCTGGGCAGGGCCAGTAGCTATTAGGTCTGACCATTAGAGGTATTGAGATCTGGTAAGAATCTTTTGATAGGAAAATACGAGGGCTTTCTTCTCTATATGGAATATAATTACCTCCGGCCAGTGATTTGACCTCCAGAGGTCACCTCGTGACCTAATTGACCCGAGGTCAGGAAAGGTCAGAGTGACTTTGCCGTATATCAAATGAAAGCCAGTGACTAGACATACACGGTAACGTTTGATTCAGCGCCTTAGCTTGGTTAGGTCAAAAGTTATCATCAAAATACTTTGTTATACCTGGTGACCTGTGATGACCGCAGATAGGTCAAAGGGCAAATATCGCCCCTGGGACCCTTGAAAGGGTGTTCAAGAACAAATTTCTGAGCAATATGAGCATTTTCAACCTTTTTGTGACTTTTCGATCATAAGACAGCATTTTCCATGTTTTTTTCTATCGGAGACGTCACCTCGTGACCTGACCTCAGGACACCAAATCGAAAAATCCTGGATATAGGTTTTTAGACCCTGAAAGGGTCATGAAGTGTAGAACGTTTCAAATCGATCGACTTAGAAATGTAGCTATGATAGAGCTCGAAATTTGAAGTGAGGTGACCTTGGTTGACCTCGCCTGGTGACCTGACCTAGTGACCCTTAGTAAAAAAATTTCAGAGATGATGGGAAAATGATTGGGTGAGAGGTAGACCTGTCAACCACGGTGCTGCATCTCGTCGTTTTTCTGTTATTTTGAAAGAAAAAAACCTTAAGGGGCCATCGATGCCCCTTAGTGGGGCACGGGTGAAGAATGCTCGCTTATGTCGGCCTACCCCAACGTGTGCGACGAAAGCCCCGCGAATGCGCTGAATAATCACAAAGCCGGGTACAGCCTGCAGCCAATAAATACGCTTGTCTCATCCAACCGAATGCCATAAAAAACCCTCATGTCACTTGTCAACCTAACCTGGGAGCCCGCCTATCATGCCTGAGGCGGGGTTGGGTGACGCCAGTGTGAATTTTTATTCGTAATGCTTTTTTGATTGGTGGCTAAAGGTTATATTTTATATATTTCTGTGAAGAACGAAGAAAATATCAGCTCAGATGAATGAAGGCTTGTTCTTCTTTCCGAAAATGTGGGTAAATATTTTAAGGTTTTTGTTGGTTTTTGAATAGCAATTTAATGTGGACAGGAGTATAGCTGCAATGAATTAAAACATGACGGGTTATTTTATAGAAGCATCAAAGGCGTCCCCACAAATTGTTCCTGTGACGACGGACTCCCTGTGGGGACTTTGGGGAGGGGAAAGCATGGAAAACGCACCCTGCATGAACCGAATTTATGCAGTTTCACAAAACTGATATTGTTTCTCAGCGCAAAATGTTTCTTAACCATCGTGTCGCTGCCCCCATTTACATCTTGGTGTATTGCGTTACATACAGTGCATATGGGGTGGATAAAGATTATTATGAACAAAAAGAACAGTTTTAACGTGAAAATAAATTCGAATTTTCCTTGCTACCGTCACGCACCGATTGCACCGAGCAAAGTCTTTTTATACTGGGCCTGTCTCCCAACTGAAGCTTAGTTCTAGTATTTCTGCCTTTGTATCGGGTAGGGTTGGTTGAGTTATATGAAATCCCACCTAGTGAAAATTCCTTAAACGAGGCACTGTGCCATAGTGCTAGCTGCAGTATACCTTATAGGCAAAATGAGATATTTTGACGTCAAATGTCAATTGCCTTGAACGACCTTGACCTAAAAGTGTCAGAGAACATCGCCTCAGAACTTTCCGCCGTTACTTTAGGTCCCTTTCTCTCCATATCCGACTTCTCATCGCATAATCACGGCATTTCCCAATGGCTACTCTGCACAGACAGAATTTGACTTATATGGCCTTGTTTAACCTTGACTATATTGAGCTAGGTCTATGAAAATCGAGTTTAGGGTAGAATACCCTAGCCTCCATAAACACCCAAACGTTCATTCTTCTGGAACTCTTGGGTTTTGCACTGTCAATGTCACGGATGCCAAGTAGGCTCGCGCAAAGACGACACACAAACATACTGTATCTCACAATTATGATCTGATACGGAATTTCTGCTGCCAGATTCGTGTTCAGCGCCACAAATTACCCCTGAAACGAACTATTTTGTATTGGATCCATGACAAAAGTTAAATTTTGCTGACCAGTGTAATCAGTGCTGCAGTGTTGAGCCCAGGGCAACATTTATGGACTAAGAACGGCCCAAATTAGGTTGGAAGTGGTAAGCTGGGGGCGACAGTGATTGGCCGGCGCGGCAAAAAAACAGAACAGTCATAAGTCGAGGGCGGCAGTGATGAGCCAGGGGCAATAGCTATGAACTAGGAGCGAGGCGAATCAGAGTAGAAGTGATACGACGAGGGTGGCAGTGAGGACTCGGTGACGGCAGTTATGGACTAGGGGCGGCAAGAACCAGGGCGGAAGTGATAAGTTGGGGAGGGGGCGGCATTGATTAGCCGGTGGCGGCACGAATCAAGGAAAAGGGGAAAAGCCGAAGACGGGAATGGTAAGCCATATGTAGTAGTTATAAACCATGGGTGGCACTAATCAGGGTGGAAGAGATAAGCTGGGGCAGGGACGTTTGATTCCGGGAGGCAGAGTGTGCAGTTGCACACCCTGAAAAATGAGGGTGCGTAAAAGTATCTTTTTGCACGCCCGGTTTTGGCTTGGTCCGGGTGGCGCATCCAGCCGGCCAAGGGAAAATCATGCCTAAATACCGCCTACCTGAATAGGTAGGACCCTCTGAGCAAAATATAAATACTTCCACATATGAATGGTGCCCCCTGTCATCAAAGCCGTCCCATGGTGAGCAAAAAGCCCAATTTATCTACTAAACGCTGGGAAATTATATCAGCGCCCCTCCCCTGAGTGGGCGCCCCTTGGGAGCCAAAGGCACCCCCTGTGGATGGAGGCGCCCCCCCCACTCCCTCTGAGGAGGAAGGCGCCTCCTCCCGAAAATCTTGCACACCGGTCCGAAAATGGAATCTGCTGTCCCTGAGCTAGGAGTGGCAGTCGTGAGCCCGGGCGGCACGAATTAGAGCGGATATGATAAGCCAGGGGCGGCATTCATTAGCCGAGGAGGTAGCAATGAGCTGGAAGCGGCATGGAACAGGGTGACAGTGATAATTCGAGGATATTACTGGTGGGCCACTGTCAGCAGTGATGAGCCAGGTGCTGTTTTAATCAGGGCGGCAGTGGTAAGTCAGGGCTGGCACGAATCAGGGTGACCGTGATAGACAGGAGGCGGCAGTGATGAACCATGGTAGCATAAATCAGGGTGCTAGTAATGAACCGGGGTCGGCATGAATCAGGGCAGCAATGCTGAGCCGGGGGGGGGCGACGCATGTATTAGGGGTACTAAAATTATGATTGGGTGTGCTCGCTCACGCCAAAGAGATAGAACATTTCACCCCTGTCTGATACTGAAACAGTAAAAGCACGGCAGCAGCGGTCTACCATTTACTCGGTTTGAAGAATTCCTCCAATAGGCAAACAGATAACGATTAGACGATATTGGGCTGCTGTTTGCTTTCCGGAGGGGTGTTACAGATTCCTACTGACGAAACTGCGCTGACAGCATGACTTAAGTTTGACTGGTTTTGGGGGTCATAGCCGGATTGGTCTCCTCGGCAGTGGCAAACCAGGGACGGCAGTGATCAGCCGGGGGGAGGGGGAGAAGCGAGGATTCGAGGGAGGAAGTGTCTTACCAGGGGCGGCTCATAATATATGGGTTGATTAAAAAACGGGGACTGTATTGGTTAGCCAGGGGTGGCGTAAATCAGGGCAGTAGTGATTAATCAGGGCGGCAGTGATGAACCAGGGGAGACACTGATCTGCCAGTGGGCGGCAGTGATGAACCAGGGGCGGCAGCGATGAGTCGGGGCGGCACGCGTTTGGGTCAAAATATGCCGGGGACAGCATTGGTGAGCCAGAGGCGGCATGAATTAGAGCGACAGTGATGACCCAGGGGCGGCAGCGATCAGCCGGGAGAAGGTCCATCATCATATTGGTGTTTTCGGGCGCGCCGATATCCAGGGTCCTACGGCGCCCATAACACTAAATTAAATACTTAAATAGGAGATTTCCGCACGTGCTTTCGCAAGTTAGGTGGTAAAACAGGTCAGGTGTTGAACATTGTATCGGAAGATTATACAAAAACAAATTAAATAAATAAATAAGATAAAATAAAATATTGATACTGAAAAAATGACATAACATTTTTACAAGACATACTAAGGTCACCGACTAGGTGAAATGAAATTTCACGTTATGTAAAACCTGAAATACTACTAGAATGAATATATGACATTAAAACTAACGCTCCTCAGATATGACATGATGCTAGTGATATTCACAGAAGCATGCTCCCCCACAACGCTCACTGCTCAGATATCCCCAAGATGCCCACTGCCCCGGAAACGGCAGTGATGAACCAGGGGCGGCAGTGATCAGCCAGGGGTGGCAGTTATCTGTCAGGGGGCGGCAGTTATCCGTCAGGGGGCGGCAGTGATCAGCCAGGGGTGGTAGCTGTCAGTCAGGGGGCGGAAGTTATCCGTCAGGGGGCAGCAGTGATCCGCCAGGGGGCCGCAGTGATCAGCCAGCGGCGGCAGTTATCCGTCGGGGGCGGCAGTGATTAGCTAGGGGGCGGCAATGGTCAGCCAGGGGCGGCATTTATCAGTCAGGGGAAACAGTTATCAGTCAGGGGCGGTAGTGATCAGCCAGGGGCGGTAGTGTTTAGGCAGGGGTGGAAGTTATCCGCCAGGGGGCGGCAGTTATCAGCCAAGGGCCGGCAGTGATCAGTCAGGGGCGGCAGTTATCAGCCAGGGGGTGGCAGTTATCAGCCAGGGGCGGCAGTTATCAGTCAGGGGGCGGCAGTTATCAGTCAGGGGCAGCAATGCTCAGCCAGGGGCGGCAGTTACCAGCCAGGGGGCGGCAGTCATCAGTCAGGGGACGGCAGCGATCAACCAGGGGGCGGCAGTGATCAGCCAGGGGTCGGAAGTTATCAGTCAGGGGGCGGCAGTGTAAAGTCAGATGACGCCGGTGATCAGCCAGGGGGCGGAAGTTAACCCGCGCCCCACCGGGGGTCCGGCGCCACCTTCGCCCCACCGGGGGGCCATCGATGGCCCCCCTCTAACTCCGAAAATATGGGCGTTAGCGCAAATCTGCAAAGTGCAATAGAAAGCTCGCGTGAATTCAGTAAGAAATTACTTCGCATGTTTTAGTGCTCAGGTCAATGGTTTGACCTCCAGAGGTCAAATTAGGTCAAGATCGGCTATTTTCACTCAAATATGCAATGATTAAGCAAACTGGGCATAACTCTTATGTCATTAGAGCTATTGAGGCCTGGTAAAGTACATTTGATAGCAAATTGCCAGTACTTTTTCGCTATGTGGAACGTAAGGACCTCCCGCCAGTGGTTTGACCGCCAGAGGTCACCTCGTGACCTAATATGACCTGAGGTCACGAAAGGTCAAAAAGTGACCTTGCTGTATATCAAATGAAAGCCAGTGACAAGACAAACACGATGGTGTTTGTTTTACTGCTCTAGCTCAATTAGGTCAAAAGTTATTGTCAAAATACTGTTTTTGACCTCTGGTGACCTTGGATGACCTTGGAAAAGTCAAAAGGCAAATATGACCCCTGGGATCCGTGAAAGGGTGTCCAAAAACGTTGTTCTGAGCAGTCTGAGTATTTGCAATCATTTTTGTGGCTTTTATATCATGAAATAAGCTTTTCCCCATGCTTTTCCAATGGGAGAGGTCGCCTCGTGACCTGACCTCAGGGCACGAAATCGAAAAATCCCGGATATACACCTTGTAGACCCTGGAGAGGTCATGAAGTGTAGGAAGTTTCAAATCGATCGACTTTGAAATGTAGCTCTTACAGAGCTCTAAAGGTGAAGTGAGGTGACCTTGGTTGACCTCGTCTGGTGACCTGACCTTGGGTGACCCGGGGTAAAAAATTTCAGGGATGATGGGAAAATGATGCAGTGAGAGGTAGAGCCCTCAACAGCGGTGCTGCGCCTCGTCGTTTTTCTGCTATCCCGAAACCTTAGGGGGGCCATCGATGGCCCCCGGTGGGGCGAGGGTTAATGAACCACGGGCGTCAGCGATCAGTCAGGGGGCGGCTGTGACGAACCACGAACGGCAGAGATCAGCCGGGGGCGGCAGTGGTGACCAGGGGCGGCAGTGATCAGCCAGCTGATCAGTGATGAACCAAAGGCGGCAGTAATCATCCGGGGGTGGGGGGGCAGTGATTAACTATTGGTGGCAGTGGCGGCACGAATCAAGCGGTAGTGATGAGATAGAGATGGCACTGTTCAGAGCAGCGGTGATAAGCCAGAGGCGGCACATGTATTGGGGGTGCTCAACACATGATTGGGGGTGCTCAAATTAGGATTGGGGGTGCTCGGGCACCCCCAAAGAGATAGAAAATTACACTCCTGGAGATGACCTCAGATTTATGGACTTTTTTCTGCAGCGCTGTCATAATTAAATTTCTCTTCTCCAGCTGTTTCTTCAAACCTTCGATTTCTGCATCTTTCTTGTTGGTATGTTCTAAATGCTTGACTCTCTGGCTCAGTGATGACAGTTCGGTTTTCATGTTGCTTGCGGTCTCTTTAGATTCTTCTTTAATGAGAGCAAACTGCTCTAGCTGTTCTTGGAGCAGCTCTCTTACCGACTCCATGCCGGATGAGTCCCCTCGGTCAGATGGTCGGCGTCGTTTTGCGGGGCTCCTCTCTCGTGGTAGTTGCAACTGCGCAATCTTCTGCTGAACCAAACCAGCGCGTGTCGGCGTCGGATTTTTGGCATCTCACCAATCGAAATTCTCAGAAGTCCTTATTGCCGTTTCACTTCACTTTTTCGGTATTGTCTGTCTCGCTCCGCCATGCCGGGCACTCGTCTGTACAGTACACTGGCTCCCCCGGACGGAGCGCACGCGCACACGTCCGCACCCGGCCAGCGCCTCCTCGAGACTCCGATTTCTCTGATGTTAAGTACTTGCATGAGCTGGCTGATTAGTCCTTAAATCTATCCAATACAGTCGTGTTTTGGCTACTTCCATGACATTTTGGTGATATTTTTCCTCTTTTCGGTTTTAATCGCGTTTTCCTTCTCCTTCAATGATTTATTTGCATTTTTATTGAAGCAAAGATGTCCAAAAAAATTATATAAACAAAGATATATTAAGTTTTTTAGGTTACGTTAAAAAGTGTTCTTTTTTTCCCGGGGTCCCCTCACAGTTGGTGTGCCCCCCATACCAAAGCCCTGGCTGCGCCCCTGGGCACAATTCCACCCACGTGTTCACTGGAGTAAAAAATACCTTCTTATATCATAGAAACACACTGAAATGAAAAGCAGAATAATGAAAACATTCATTTAGCGTACACTGAAAAAACAACACCTCAAGCGTAGAATTTCAATTTGCCTGCTACTAAAATTACCCCATTATCAAGAATTTAATTAGAATTCTTGGTAAATATATTCCGACATCCAGCTTAATATAAGAAGAAAAGGTGTAATATTACACGCATGTGGTAAATTAATCACTATTTCATTTTAGCACAGTGCAGTTCCATTCTTACTGAAAATGCAAAGGTGTAAATGTATCACCTCAGAGTATTTCTATGGAACTCACAAACTGCCCCAAGCATAGTTTCACTCTCCTGTGGTGAAACAATCCTGCCAATAGATTAAAACAAGTTCTTGAATGATTAAACTACCCTAGATGAAGGTAGTTATTCTTCTGATTTTTGTTTGGGTGTGTTTCTATGATGGAGGAAGGTATGTTTTTACTACAGTTTACACGTGGGTGGAATCGCGCCATTTCCTTTCTGCTTCAATTCTGAGCTTGAACTACCCACCGCAGTTCCGCATTCAGAGGATTGATCACGACTCGTACAGGTAGGAGAGAGTGATGAGAACTGGGACGCAGGAGAAGTGGGACACCCCCATTATTGAATCCACGAGTGAGCCAAAAATATAATTTTCAGGTGATTTCCGCACTATACGTGCCGCTGCACATCACTAGGGCGTCAACTTCCTTTTCCGGTGGGTGCTGGAAGCGAGAGGTGAGTGCTCCTTAAAAGTTAATTTTTACGTTTTCTTGTGTGGATGTTCTGTTAAATATGCAACCGAAAAGTTCTTTATTTTGGTGCAATAAAGTTGGTGTCGCATTCTCCATCGATCTGTCCCAGCTTCGAACAACGAAAGGGGTTTTAATTTTGCTGACATCGCAATTCTGAAAGATGGCGAGTTGGGGAGAACTGGGCCAAGTTGTCCCGCTTCTCCCCTTGCTGTCCACCCTATCCTTGTACTGTACTTGGATTGATTGTACCTACATATTTGTACTTTGATGGAAATATGATTGTATCGTATTTTTAGCTAGAGAGATCATGTTCATCAACTTGTTTTTTCTTCTCCCGTGGTCAGGGGCGCAGGCAGGGGGGCACAGGGGACACGTGCCCCCCCCATCGGTGCCGGGGTGCCCTTTTGATTGTCAGGTGGTGTACCCTATTTGGGCCGTGCCGCTCGAATTTTAGTGCCCTACGCCGTTAAGCCTAGATGGAACTAGACTGCATTTAGAGATTTAAACTATTGTTTGACAATTAAATGCCTTTTTTGGTCAGTTAGGGCATTCTGTCGCCTTTCCAAGCACCCGGGAGGAGTATAGGCACATAATCTGTTTCCAGAAAATGCCTCATCGTCGCCGATAATCGTACGGGCGGAGCTAATCTGGTGCCCCTTGAGCTCATCTGGTGCCCCTGAGCGCTGGTGTTGGCCCCTGGAGCTGAGCATATGCCCCCTGAGCTGATCTGATGCCCTCGTTGTCAATTTGGTGCCCCCCTGAGAAAATAATTGTGCCTTCTGAACCTATAATGCTCTCTGAGTTAGTCTGATGCCTCCGAGCTTGCCTGGTGTCCTATTAGCTGTTTGAGTGTCCCATGGGCTGATCCGTGCCCCTGAACTTATTTAATGCCTCCCGGAGTTTACTGTCCTGGGGCGCAGCCAGGGGGCACAGGGGGCATGTGCCCCCATCGGTGCCGGGTGCCCTTATGATTGCCAGGTGGTGTACCCCGTTTGGGCCGTGCCGCTCGAATTTTAGTGCCCTACGCCGTTGAGCCTAGATGGAACTAGAGTACATTTAGCGATTTCAACGATTGTTTGACAATTAAATGCCTCTTTTGATCAGCTAGGGAATTCTGTCGCCTTTCCAAGCACCCGGGAAGAGTATGGGCACATAATCCGTTTCCAGATAATGCTTCATCGTCGCCAATAATCGTACGAGCGGAGCTCATCTGGTGCCCCCTGGAGCTAATCATGTGCCCTCTGAGCTGATCTGGTGCCCTTGTAGTCAAACTGGTGCCCCCCTGAGAAAATAATTGAGCTTTCTGAACCTATATAATACTTTTTGAGTTAGTCTGATGCCTCCGAACTTGCCTCGTGCCCTATTAGCTGTTTTAGTGCCCCTTGAGCTGATTGGGGCCCCCTGAGCTTATTTAATGCCTCCCGAAGTTTATCTACTGTCCAGGGGTGCAGCCAGAGGGGCACAGGGGGCACGTGCCCCCATCACTGCTTGGGTGCCCTTTTGATGTCCAGGTGGTGTACCCAATTTGGGCCGTACCGCTCGAAATTTAGTACCCTACGCCGTTGAAACGAAATGTAACTGGACCGCATGTAGCGATTTGTTGGACAATTTAATACCTTTTTCGGTCAGCTATGGCATTCTGTCGCCTTTCCAAGCACCTGGGAAGAGTATGGGCACCTGGTAGGTGTCCACCTAATGCCTCATCGTCGCCAATAATTGTACGGGTGAAGCTAATCTGGTTCCTCTTGAGCTCATCTCGTGGCCTCTCAGCTGGTCTTGGACCCTTGAGCTGATTGCTTGCCCTCTAAGCTGATCTGGTGCCCCTGAGTAAATCGAGTGCCCCACTGAGCAAATGATTGTGCCTCCTGAACCTATATAATGCCCTCTGAGATAGTCTAATGCCTCTGAGCTTGCTTGATGCCCTAATAGCTAATATAGTGCCCCTGGAGCTGATTCGTGCCCCCGAGCTGATCTCATGCCTCACCAAGTTGATCTACTGTATCCTAAGTCAATATGGTGCCTCTTCAGCTGACTAGGTGCTCCCTCAGCTGATTATTAATGTCTGCTTAGATGGTCTGGTGCCCTCTGAGCTGGTTTGGTGGGCCCTGAGCCCATCTTGTGTTCCCTGAGTTGTTATGTTGCTCCCTGAGCTGATTTAGGCCCCTGCCATAGCCTGGGGGCTGGGAGCTGATCTGGGCCCCCGAGCGGATCGATCTGATGCCACCTGAGCTGCACTAATGCCCCTGATTCAATCTGGTGCCTCCTGAGTCCATCTGATGCCCTCTGAGCTAGTCTGGTGCCCCCTCAGCTAATCTGGTGCCCTTTCAGCTGACCTGGGCCTCTTTACGTGATTTCATGAGCAGCTCTAAAGTCCTGAGCTGAGCTGGGCCCACAGAGGCCGATGAGGGCCCCTGAGATGGTATGGGGCTCCTGAGCTGATTAAATGCCTCTTGACTTGATCTGGTATTCCCGAGCTGGCCGGGGACCACTGATCTGATTCTTTGTACCCGAAGCTGATCTGGTGCCCTATGGGCATCTGGTGTCCCCTGATGAACAGCTCTGGGGCTTTTGAACTGATTGGGCCCCGAGCTGGTGAGGGATCCCTGAGCTGATTTAGTGCCCCTGACTTGAACTTGCCCCCTGAGCTGATCGATCCGGTGCACCTTGAGCAGATATACTGCCCCCTGAACTTAACTAATAGGTACCCCCTGATTCGATCTGGTGCCTCCTGAGTCATCATTGTGTCTCCTGAGCCCATCTGAATCCCTCTGAGCTAGTCTGGTGCTCCATGGCTAATGCAGTGCCCTGTAAGCTGACCCGGGCCTCCTGGGTTGATTACGTGATTTCCTGAGCAGCTCCCAGGCCCTGAGCTGAGCTGGGCCCACAGGGGCTGGTGAGGGCCCCTGAGATGGTATGGGGTTCCTGAGCTGATTAAGTGCCTCTTGACTTGATCTGGTATTCCCGAGCTGATCTGGGGCCCGAGCTGGTCGAGGACCACTGATCTAATTGTTTGTCCCCGAAGCTGATCTGGTGCCCTATGGGGCGATCTGGTGTCCCCTGAGCAGCTATGGGGCTCCTGAACTGATTGGGTCCCTAGCTGGTTAGGGATCACTGAGCTGATTTGGTGCCCCTGACATGATCTTGCCCCCTGATCTGACTTGAGGCCCCTGAACTGATCTGGGGCCCCAAGAGTTTATCTGGGGCCCAAGAGCGGATCTGGGTTCTGAGGGTACCCTTAGCTGGTCTGGGCGCTGAGCTTGTGAGAGCCCCTAATGCTGGCTTGAGGCCCCCTGAGGTGATCTGGCGCCTTAAACTGTTCTGGGGCTTCTTGAACTGGTTTAAAGCCCTATGAGCCTATCTGTGGCCCATTGAGCTAGTCTGATGACCTCATCTATGGGGCCAATGAGCTAGTCTAGTCCCTGGGATAGATGGGGAATAAGAACACGATGGAAACTCCCCTTGTAAAACGGAGCTAACGAGGAATGAGGAATCTCTAAAACGGCTTGTGATGCCTAGGCACCCCTGGTTATATAAATTACTAATTATACTGGTGGATTCTGGGAAGTGATGATAAAAAGGCATGTGCCCCTAAGTTCAGAGGACAGTCCCCTAAACCAGGATTTCTATTAATTAATTTCAATGTAGAACTAGTTTTCACAATTTTCAGCCCTGTCCCACCATCCCCATCCAAACCACCCCATTCACCTCTTCTTTACTCTTAACTGGGACCGATCCTTGAGAATGTGGAACTTAATAAGCGCGTTCAAAAGGTATCTCCCAAATTATTCCGGCAGCAAAAATTCTGTTCTTCCAAAGACACTATGCCACTCCTCGTCCCACGGCGATTGTGGGAGGCAAGAAACTTTATCCGCGTTCAGCCAGGGCTCACTCGTTACGACAAAACCAATGGGGATAACAAATAAATTTTCGACTCCAATATGCCTTAACTTGCACATGGTAACAGATATCACGTGCTCCGCTGATTTCTCTGATGTTATGTACTTGCATGAGTTGACTGATTTGCCCTTAAATATATCCAAAACAGTCGTGTTTCGGCTACTTCCATGGCATTTTGATGATTTTTTTCGGTTTTAATAGAGTTTTCCTTCTCCGTCAATGATTTATTTGCATTTTTATTGAGCAAAAGATGCCCAAAAAATTATATAAGCAAAGATATAGTAAGTTTTTAAGGTTACGTTAAAAAGTGCCCTTTTTCCCGGGGTGCCCTTCAAAGTTGGTGTGCCCCCCCATACCAAAGCTCTGACTGCGCCCCTGCCCGTTTTTTATAAATCGAGGTCAGTATACAGATCATAAGTTCAATATGGCGGACTTATCGATGAAAAATACGACATTTAACCAATGCCAGCACCAGGTACGAATCCAAGTGAGGGGGGCGATAAGGCGATCGCCCTCGCCTTGGGCTCACCTTAAGCAATGAAAAGAAACGCCCCTCGCCACAGCCACTGCCCCCCCCCGCAAAGGGGCCCGGCGGCTACGGCTGTACCCCAGCCCCGCAAATTGCCTTCAAAATGCCACTCAAATGTAGCGTACCCGGGTCCCTTGTAGTCCACTTAGAGCCTCTGAGTGTGCGACTGGACCTCTCAGAATTTACCCCTGACCCACTGCCGAAGCCGAGCCCCCATTCTCAGCAATTGCAGAGCATTCCCCCTGTGTTTTACCCGGGCCCCCTGTGACTGCAGCCGGGCCCCCGCCCCGCCATTGGCGTCGCCCTAGATGTTCGAGTGGGGGGATGGTGATAAAACACTACCTACATCAGTTAGACCCTACATATTTAATGCTATTTTCGGCCAAAAGAGCTGGCGTCCTTCTCACTTTCTCGCCAAAAGAGGGGGCCCAGTCCTTTCCCAGGTCCCTAGTGGTAACGCCCTGTGGCTATATATATATATATATATATATATATATATATATATATATATATATATATATATTCTCTTTGAGGCAATGACAGTTAAATTGTATAGCACTCGCGTCCTTGGATATTTTTCTTTGAAGTAACACAATTTAACTGTCATTGCCTCAAAGAGAACATATTGCTGAACTATTCGAATCTATATATATATATATAACATATATATATATATATATATATATATATATATATATATATATATATATATATATATATATATATATATATATATATATATATATATATATATATATATGGCCACTTTAGGGCTACAGAGCTTCAAGTGTGAGGCAAGATCCACGCTGGGTGGGGGTAGGGCAGGGTCTGTCATAAAGGGTTTATGGCCACTATGATTAGGCTTTTTCGATGATATTACAACCCAAAGGTGGGGAGCCGGTCTCCTCACCTCCGACAGCAGCGGAGAGGGGTGGCGGGGTTAGCCCTATAGACCCAAAGGGTAACTGTATCCGGACCAGGGGCTCCGATTTTGGGGGAAAACCGGCTTCCTGTGGGCTCCAAAACCTCCCAGGAGCCACCAGATCCCATTGCGAGGAAACAAATCTCGTTTCTTAAGGCAAAGGTATGAAAACTACATTTTAAGGGGCGCCATCGACGTTTCAGGGGGATTCGTGATCCCCCTCAAAAAAGTGTGCTGCGCCTCAAAGAAGTGATCTTCGGTGATGGGTGGTGATTGTCTGGTGTTAACGAATGATACAACAGGAAACGTTGCGAGGAGCAAAACCAGCGAATCCTATGGCATGGCGAAAGTTGTAAGCCTAAGCCATGTCTGTGCAAAGACAAACGAAATTATTGTAGTGATTGATAGTCAATTTCAATATAGTTCAAGATTAAAGTGCTAATTAGAGGTACTTAGATGATTGGAAGTGATTATAAGTACAAGTGATTTAAACTCTCCGTTGGAGTGTAAGTTCATCAAAGTGTATATTAATCATTGTTATCAGAGTAAACTAATCTTAAGTGCCTAATGAGAATAAACTGGGTTATTTTTAATCCTTGTTTCTTTTCAGCAGCAATGGAATATTGAACGCGGGTTCATTCTGCACCTTGCAAAGATTTTTCTACGCCGGAAATTTCACATTTTAATCTATTTTTACTCTCCCAATTCTAGTTTACACTGTTCCGATTTGTCTGATAATCTTTTTACTCCAGTGGTGTAGGAATATTCCCTCAAAACACATGCATTTTTGCATTACACCGGTGTAAAATAGGTTGTGGAATAATGCCGGAAAGAGGAGTGCATTTTGGCACCGTAGAAAGAATCCTGAAAATGGTGTACTTCTTGTTAGTTGATATTTTCACCACCCATGGCTTGGGGTTTTATTATTCCTGTTTCGTGTCATTTTGCGTTGATATCGGGTGTAAAATATTCGCCGAAAGAAGAGTGGATTTTGCCACCGTAGATAAAATCCGCTTTCTGAAGTACTGTTTTTTCAGTGTACACTCAGTGTACACTGAAAAAAACTACTCAGTGTACGCCAGTCTACACTCAGTGTACACTGGCGCCCCTTGAAATGTAGTTTTTATACCTTTGCCTTAAGAAACGAGATTTGTTTCCTCGCAATGGGATCTGGTGGCTCCTAGCAGGTTTTGGAGCCCACAGGAAGCCGGTTTTCCCCCAAAATCGGAGCCCCTGGTCCGGATACAGTTACCCTGTGGGTCTATAGGGCTAACCCCGCCACCCCTCTCCGCTGCTGTCGGAGATGAGGAGACCGGCTCCCCACCTTTGGCTTGTAATATCATCGAAAAAGCCTAATCCTAGTGGCCATAAACCCTTTATGACAGACCCTGCCCTACCCCCACCCAGCGTGGATCTTGCCCCACACTTGAAGCTTTGTAGCCCTTAAGTGGCTTTTTATATATATATATATATATATATATATATATATATATATATATATATATTCGAATAGTTCGGCAATATGTTCTCTTTGAGGCGATGACAGTTAAATTGTATTACTCCAAAGAAAAATATCCAAGGGCGCGAGTGCTATACAATTTAACTGTCATTGCCTCAAAGAGAATATATATATATATATATATATAGCCACAGGGCGTTGCCACTGGGGACCTGGGGAAAGACTGGGCCCCTCTTTTGGAGAGAAAGTGAGAAGGACGCCAGCTCTTTTGGCCGAAAATAGCATTGAATATGCAGGGTCTAACTGATGTAGGTAGTGTTTTATCACCATCCCCCACTCGAACATCTAGGGCGACGCCAATGGCGGGGCGGGGCCCCGGCAGCAGTCACAGGGGGCCCGGGTAAAACACAGGGGGAATGCTCTGCAATTCCTGAGAATGGGGGCTCGGCTTCGGCAGTGAGTCAGGGGTAAATTCTGAGAGGTCCAGTCGCACACACAGAGGCTCTTAGTGAACTACAAGAGACCCGGGTACGCTACATTTGAGTGGCATTTTGAAGGCAATTTGCGGGGCTGGGGTACAGCCGTAGCCGCCGGGCCCCTTTGCGGGGGGGCAGTGGCTGTGGCGAGGGGCGTTTCTTTTCATAGCTTAAGGTGAGCCCAAAGCGAGAGCGATCGCCTTATCGCCCCCCCTCACTTGGATTCGTACCTGGTGCTTGCATTGGTGAAATGTCGTATTTTTCATCGATAAGTCCTCCATATTGAACTTATGATCTGTATACTGACCTCGATTTATAAACAACGGGCAGGGGCGCAGCCAGAGCTTTGGTATGGGGGGCACACCAACTTTGAAGGGCACCCCGGGAAAAAGGGTACTTTTTAACGTAACCTAAAAAACGTACTATATCTTTGTTTATATCATTTTTTGGGCATCTTTGGCTCAATAAAAATGCAAATAAATCATTGACGGAGAAGGAAAACTCTATTAAAAAAAAAAAAATCATCAAAATGCCATGGAAGTAGCCGAAACACGACTGTTTTGGATATATTTAAGGGCAAATCAGTCAACTCATGCAAGTACTTAACATCAGAGAAATCAGCGGAGCACGCGATATCTGTTACCATGTGCAAGTTAAGGCATATTGGAGTCGAAAATTTATTTGTTATGCCCATTGGTTTTGTCGTAACGAGTGAGCCCTGGCTGAACGCGGATAAAGTTTCTTGCCTCCCACAATCGCCGTGGGACGAGGAGTGGCATAGTGTCTTTGGAAGAACAGAATTTTTGCTGCCGGAATAATTTGGGAGATACCTTTTGAACGCGCTTATTAAGTTCCACATTCTCAAGGATCGGTCCCAGTTAAGAGTAAAGAAGAGGTGAATGGGGTGGTTTGGATGGGGATGGTGGGACAGGGCTGAAAATTGTGAAAACTAGTTCTTCATTGAAATTAATTAATAGAAATCCTGGTTTAGGGGACTGTCCTCTGAACTGAGGGTCACATGCCTTTTTATCATCACTTCCCAGAATCCACAAGTATAATAAGTAATTTATATAACCAGGGGTGCCTAGGCATCACAAGCCGTTTTAGAGATTCCTCATTCCTCGTTAGCTCCGTTTTACAAGGGGAGTTTCCATCGTGTTCTTATTCCCATATATCCCAGGGACTAGACTAGCTCATTGGCCCCATAGATGAGGTCATCAGACTAGCCCAATGGGCCACAGATAGGCTCATAGGGCTTTAAACCAGTTCAAGAAGCCCCAGAACAGTTTAAGGCGCCAGATCACCTCAGGGGGCCTCAAGCCAGCATTAGGGGCTCTCACAAGCTCAGCGCCCAGACCAGCTCAGGGTACCCTCAGAACCCAGATCCGCTCTTGGGCCCCAAATAAGCTCTTGGGGCCCCAGATCACTTCAGGGGCCTCAAGTCAGATCAGGGGGCAAGATCAAGTCAGGGGCACCAAATCAGCTCAGTGATCCCTAACCAGCTAGGGGCCCAATCAGTTCAGGAGCCCCAGAGCTGCTCAGGGGACACCAGACCGCCCCATAGGGCACCAGATCAGCTTCGGGGACAAACAATCAGATCAGTGGTCCCCGACCAGCTCGGGCCCCAGATCAGCTCGGGAATACCAGATCAAGTCAGGAGGCACTTAATCAGCTCAAGAACCCCATACCATCTCAGGGGCCCTCACCAGCCCCTATGGGTCCATCTCAGCTCAGGGCCTGGGAGCTGCTCAGAAAATCACGTAATCAACCCAGGAGGCCCGGGTCAGCTTACATGGCACCGCATTAGCCATGGAGCACCAGACTAGCTCAGAGGGAATCAGATGGGCTCAGGAGATCCAGTGATGACTCAGGAGGCACCAGTTCGACTCAGGGGGTATTAGTTAAGTTCAGGGGGCAGTATATCTGCTCAAGGTGCACCAGATCGATCAGCTCAGGGGGCAAGTTCAAGTCAGGGGCACTAAATCAGCTCAGGGATCCCTCACCAGCTCGGGGCCCAATCAGTTCAAAAGCCCCAGAGCTGTTCATCAGGGGACACCAGATGCCCATAGGGCACCAGATCAGCTTCGGGTAAAAAGAATCAGATCAGTGGTCCCCGGCCAGCTCGGGAATACCAGATCAAGTCAAGAGGCACTCAATCAGCTCAGGAGCCCCATACCATCTCAGGGGCCCTCATCAGCCCCTGTGGGCCCAGCTCAGCTCAGGGCCTGGGAGCTGCTCAGGAAATCACGTAATCAACCCAGGAGGCCTGGGTCAGGTTACAGGGCACCGCATTAGCCATGGAGCACCAGACTAGCTCAGAGGGGATCAGATGGGCTCAGGAGACACAATGATGACTCAGGAGGCACCAGATCGACTCAGGGGGTATTAGTTAAGTTCAGGGGGCAGTATATCTGCTCAAGGTGCACCAGATCGATCAGCTCAGGGGCAAGTTCAAGTCAGGGGCACTAAATCAGCTCAGGGATCCCTCACCAGCTCGGGGCCCAATCAGTTCAAAAGCCCCAGAGCTGTTCATCAGGGGACACAAGATGCCCATAGGACACCAAATCAGCTTTGGGTACAAAGAATCAGATCAGTGGTCCCCGGCCAGCTCGGGAATACCAGATCAAGTCAGGAGGCACTTAATCAGCTCAGGAGCCCCATACCATCTCAGGGGCCCTCATCAGCCTCTGTGGGCCCAGCTCAGCTCAGGGCTTTAAAGCTGCTCATGGAATCACGTAAGGAGGCCCATGTCAGCTGAAAGGGCACCAGATTAGCTCAGGGGGCACCAGACTAGCTCAGAGGGCATCATATGGACTCAGGAGGCACCAGATCGAATCAGGGGCATTAGTGCAGCTCAGGTGGCATCAGATCGATCCGCTCAGGGGCCCAGATCAGCTCCCAGCCCCCAGGCTAAGGCAGGGGCCTAAATCAGCTCAGGGAGCAACATAATTTTAATCAACTCGATTTTAACCAACGACAACTCGATTTTAAGCAACGACTGCAACCATAAGTGGGCTCTGGCCTGTGGCTGTTCTTGTCTAATAAACATAAACATAAACATAACAGCTCAGGGAACACAAGATGGGCTCAGGGCCCACCAAACCAGCTCAGAGGGCACCAGACCATCTAAGGAGACATTAATAATCAGCTGAGGGAGCACCTAGTCAGCTCAAGAGGCACCTTATTGACTTAGGATACAGTAGATCAACTTGGGGAGACATGAGATCAGCTCAGGGGGCACGAATCAGCTCCAGGGGCACAATATTAGCTATTAGGGCATCAGGCAAGCTCGGAGGCATTAGACTAACTCAGAGGGCATTATATAGGTTCAGGAGGCACAATTATTTGCTCAGTGGGGCACTCGATTTACTCAGGGGCACCAGATCAGCTTAGAGGGCAAGTAATCAGCTCAAGGGGCTAAGACCAGCTGAGAGGCCACGAGATGAGCTCAAGGGGAACCAGATTAGCTTCACCCGTACAATTATTGGCGACGATGAGGCATTAGGTGGACACCTACCATGTGCCCATACTCTTCCCGGGTGCTTGGAAAGGCGACAGAATGCCATAGCTGACCGAAAAAGGTATTAAATTGTCCAACAAATCGCTACATGCGGTCCAGTTACATTTCGTTTCAACGGCGTAGGGCACTAAATTTCGAGCGGCACGGCCCAAATTGGGTACACTACCTGGACATCAAAAGGGCACCCCGGCAGTGATGTGGGGCACGTGCCCCCTGTGCCCCCTGGCTGCACCCCTGGACAGTAGATCAACTCCGGAAGGCCTTAAATAAGCTCAGGGGCCCCAATCAGCTCAAGGGGCACTAAAACATCTAATAGGGCACCAGGCAGGCTCAGAGGCATGAGACTAACTCAAAGAGTATTATGTAGGTTCAGAAGGCTCAATTATTTTCTCATGGGGGCACCAGATTAACTACAAGGGCACCAGATCAGCTCAGAGGGCACGTGATCAGCTCCAGGGCGCACGAGATGAGCTCCGCTCGTACGGTTATTGGCGACGATGAGGCATTATCTGGAAACGGATTATGTGCCCATACTCTTCCCGGGTGCTTGGAAAGGCGACAGAATTCCCTAGCTGACCAAAAGAGGCACTTAATTATCAAACAATAGTTGAAATCGCTAAATATACCCTAGTTCCATCTATGTTCAGCGGCCTAGGCCACTAAATTTCGAGCGGCATGGCCCAAACGGGGTACACCACCTAGCAATCGAAAGGGCACCCGGCACCGATGGGGGGCACATGCCCCCTGTGCCCCCCTCGGCTGCGCCCCTGACCACGGGAGAAGAAAAAACAAGTTGATGGCCATGATCTCTCTAGCTAAAAATACGATACAATCATATTTCCATCAAAGACAAATATGTAGGTACAATCAATCCAAGTACAGTACAAGGATAGGGTGGACAGCAAGGGGAGAAGCGGGACAACTTGTCCCAGTTCTCCCTAACCCGCCATTTTTCAGAATTGCGATATCAGCAAAATTAAAAACCCTTTCGTTGTTCGAAGCTGGGACAGATCGATGGAGAATGCGACATCAACTTTATTGCACCAAAATAAAGAATTTTTCGGTTGCATATTTAACAGAACATCCACTCAAGAAAACGTAAAAATTAACTTTTAAGGAGCACTCACCTCTCGCTTCCAGCACCCACCGGAAAAGGAAGTTGACGCCTTAGTGATGTGCAGCGGCACATATAGTGCGGAAATCAGCTGCAAATTATATTTTTGGCTCACTCGTGGATTCAAAAATGGGGGTGTCCCACCTCTCCTGCGTCCCAGTTCTCACCACTCTCTCCTACCTGTACGAGTCGTGATCAATCCTCTGAATGCGGAACTGCGGTGGGTAGTTCAAGCTCAGAATTAAAGCAGAAAGGAAATGGCGCAATTCCACCCTCGTGTAAACTGTAGTAAAAACATACCTTCCTCCATCATAGAAACACATTCAAACAAAAATCAGAAGAATAAATACCTTCATCTAGGGTAGTTAATTCATTCAGGAACTTGTTTTAATCTATTGGCAGGATTGTTTCACCACAGGAGAGTGAAACTATTCTTAGGGCAGTTCGTGAGTTCCATAGAAATACTTGGAGGTGATACATTTACACCTTTGCATTTTCAGTAAGAATGGAACTGCACTGTGCTAAAATAAAATAGTGATTAATTTACCACATGCGTGTAATATTACACCTTTTCTTCTAATATTAAGCTGGATGTCGGAATATATTTACCAAGAATTCTAAAGAAATTCTTGATAATGGTGTAATTTTAGGAGCAGACAAATTGAAATTCTACGCTTGAGGTGTTGTTTATCTCAGTGTACACTGAAAAAAAAGTACACCAGAAAGCGGATTTTATCTACGGTGCCAAAATCCACTCTTCTTTCGGTGAATATTTTACACCCGATATATATATATATGTATATGTATATATATATATATATATATATATATATATATTCGAATAGTTCGGCAATATGTTCTCTTTGAGGCAATGACAGTTAAATTGTATTCATCCAAAAAAAATATCCATGGGCGCGAGTGCTATACCATTTAACTGTCATTGCCTCAAAGAGAATATATATATATATATATAGCCACAGGGCGTTGTCACTGGGGACCTGGGGAAGGACTGGGCCCCCTCTTTTGGAGAGAAAGTGAGAAGGACGCCAGCTCTTTTGGCCGAAAATAGCATTGAATATGCAGGGTCTAACTGATGTAGGTAGTGTTTTATCACCATCCCCCCACTCGAACATCTAGGGCGACGCCAATAGCGGGGCGGGGGCCCGGCTGCAGTCACAGGGGGCCCGGGTAAAACACAGGGGGAATGCTCTGAGAATGGGGGCTCGGCTTCGGCAGTGGGTCAGGGGTAAATTCTGAGAGGTCCAGTCGCACACTGAGAGGCTCTAAGTGGACTACAAGGGACCCGGGTACGCTACATTTAAGTGGCATTTTGAAGGCAATTTGCGGGGCTGGGGTACAGCCGTAGCCGCCGGGCCCCTTTGCGGGGGGCAGTGGCTGTGGAGAGGGGTGTTTCTTTTCATTGCTTAAGGTGAGCCCAAGGCGAGGGCGATCGCCTTATCGCCCCCCCTCACTTGGATTCGTACCTGGTGCTGGCATTGGTGAAATGTCGTATTTTTCATCGATAAGTCCGCCATATTGAACTTATGATCTGTATACTGACCTCGATTTATAAACAACGGGCAGGGGCGCAGCCAGAGCTTTGGTATGGGGGGAGCACACCAACTTTGAAGGGCACCCCGGGAAAAAGGGCACTTTTTAACGTAACCTAAAAAACTTACTATATCGTTGTTTATATCATTTTTTGGGCATCTTTGGCTCAATAAAAATGCAAATAAATCATTGACGGAGAAGGAAAACTCTATTAAAACCGAAAAAAGAAAAAATAATCGAAATGCCATGGAAGTAGCCGAAACACGACTGCTTTGGATATATTTAAGGGCAAATCAGTCAACTCATGCAAGTACTTAACATCAGAGAAATCAGCGGAGCACGTGATATCTGTTACCATGTGCAAGTTAAGGCATATTGGAGTCGAACATTTATTTGTTATGCCCATTGGTTTTGTCGTAACGAGTGAGCCCTGGCTGAACGCGGATAAAGTTTCTTGCCTCCCACAATCGCCGTGGGACGAGGAGTGGCATAGTGTCTTTGGAAGAACAGAATTTTTGCTGCCGGAATAATTTGGGAGATACCTTTTGAACGCGCTTATTAAGTTCCACATTCTCAAGGATCGGTCCCAGTTAAGAGTAAAGAAGAGGTGAATGGGGTGGTTTGGATGGGGATGGTGGGACAGGGCTGAAAATTGTGAAAACTAGTTCTTCATTGAAATTAATTAATAGAAATCCTGGTTTAGGGGACTGTCCTCTGAACTGAGGGGCACATGCCTTTTTATCATCACTTCCCAGAATCCACCAGTATAATAAGTAATTTATATAACCAGGGGTGCCTAGGCATCACAAGCCGTTTTAGATATTCCTCATTCCTCGTTAGCTCCGTTTTACAAGGGGAGTTTCCATCGTGTTCTTATTCCCATCTATCCCAGGGACTAGACTAGCTCATTGGCCCCATAGATGAGGTTATCAGACTAGCTCAATGGGCCACAGATAGGCTCATAGGGCTTTAAACCAGTTCAAGAAGCCCCAGAACAGTTTAAGGCGCCAGATCACCTCAGGGGGCCTCAAGCCAACATTAGGGGCTCTCACAAGCTCAGCGCCCAGACCAGCTCAGGGTACCCTCAGAACCCAGATCCGCTCTTGGGCCCCAGATAAGCTCTTGGGGCCCCAGATCAGTTCAGGGGCCACAAGTCAGATCAGGGGGCAAGATCAAGTCAGGGGCACCAAATCAGCTCAGTGATCCCTAACCAGCTAGGGGCCCAATCAGTTCAGGAGCCCCAGAGCTGCTCAGGGGACACCAGATCGCCCCATAGGGCACCAGATCAGCTTCGGGGACAAACAATCAGATCAGTGGTCCCCGACCAGCTCGGGCCCCAGATCAGCTCGGAAATATCAGATCAAGTCAGGAGGCACTTAATCAGCTCAGGAACCCCATACCATCTCAGGGGCCCTCACCCTCAAAGAGTATTATATAGGTTCAGAAGGCTCAATTATTTTCTCAGGGGGGCACCAGATTGACTACAAGGGCACCAGATCAGCTCAGAGGGCACATGATTAGCTCCAGGGGGCACCAGATGAGCTCCGCTCGTACGATTATTGGCGACGATGAGGCATTATCTGGAAACGGATTATGTGCCCATACTCTTTCCGGGTGCTTGGAAAAGCGACAGAATTCCCTAGCTGACCAAAAGGGGCACTTAATTGTCAAACAATAGTTGAAATCGCTAAATGTACTCTAGTTCCATCTAAGTTCAACGGCCTAGGGCACTAAATTTCAAGCGGCATGGCCCAAACGGGGTACACCACCTGGCAATCAAAAGGGCACCCGACACCGATGGGGGCACATGCCCCCTGTGCCCCCTGGCTGCGCCCCTGGACAGTAAACTGCGGGAGGCATTAAATAAGTTCAAGGGGCCCGGATCAGCCCAAGGGACACTAAAACAGCTAATAGGACACCAGGCAAGCTCGGAGGCATCAGACTAACTCAGAGAGCATTATATAGGTTCAGAAGGCACAATTATTTTCTCAGGGGGGCACCAGATTGACTACAAGGGCACCAGATCAGCTCAGAGGGCACATGATTAGCTCCAGGGGCACCAGATGAGCTCCCTCGTACGATTATTGGCGACGATGAGGCATTATCTGAAACGGATTATGTGCCCATACTCAAATTGACTACGAGGGCATCAGATCAGCTCAAGGGGCAACACCAGCGCTCAGGAGGCACCAGATGAGCTCAAGGGGCACCAGATTAGCTCCGCCCGTACGATTATTGGCGACGATGAGGCATTTTCTGGAAACAGATTATGTGCCTATACTCCTCCCGGGTGCTTGGAAAGGCGACAGAATGCCCTAACTGACCAAAAAAGGCACTTAATTGTCAAACAATAGTTTAAATCGCTAAATGCAGTCTAGTTCCATCTAGGCTCAACGGCGTAGGGCACTAAAATTCGAGCGGCACGGCCCAAATAGGGTACACCACCTGACAATCAAAAGGGCACCCCGGCACCGATGGGGGGGCACGTGCCCCCTGTGCCCCCCCTGGCTGCGCCCCTGACCACGGGAGAAGAAAAAAACAAGTTGATGGCCATGATCTCTCTAGCTAAAAATACGATACAATCATATTTCCATCAAAGTACAAATATGTAGGTACAATCAATCCAAGTACAGTACAAGGATAGGGTGGACAGCAAGGGGAGAAGCGGGACAACTTGTCCCAGTTCTCCCCAACCCGCCATTTTTCAGAATTGCGATGTCAGCAAAATTAAAACCCTTTTCGTTGTTCGAAGCTGGGACAGATCGATGGAGAATGCGACACCAACTTTATTGCACCAAAATAAAGAACTTTTCGGTTGCATATTTAACAGAACATCCACTCAAGAAAACGTAAAAATTAACTTTTAAGGAGCACTCACCTCTCGCTTCCAGCACCCACCGGAAAAGGAAGTTGACGCCCTAGTGATGTGCAGCGGCACGTATAGTGCGGAAATCAGCTGAAAATTATATTTTTGGCTCACTCGTGGATTCAATAATGGGGGTGTCCCACTTCTCCTGCGTCCCAGTTCTCATCACTCTCTCCTACCTGTACGAGTCGTGATCAATCCTCTGAATGCGGAACTGCGGTGCAACTGAAAAAAAGTACGCCAGAAAGCGGATTTTATCTACGGTGCCAAAATCCACTCTTCTTTCGGCGAATATTTTACACCCGATATCAACGCAAAATGACATGAAACAGGAATAATAAAACCCCAACCCGTGGGTCGTGAAAATATCAACTAACAAAAAGTACACCATTTTCAGGATTCTTTCTACGGTGCCAAAATCCACTCCTCTTTCCGGCATTATTCCACAACCTATTTTACACCGGTGTAATGCAAAAATGCATGTGTTTTGAGGGAATATTCCTACACCACTGGAGTAAAAAGATTATCAGACAAATCGGAACAGTGTAAACTAGAATTGGGGGAGTAAAAATAGATTAAAATGTGAAATTTCCGGCGTAGAAAAATCTTTGCAAGGTGCAGAATGAACCCGCGTTCAATATTCCATTGCTGCTGAAAAGAAACAAGGAATAAAAATAACCCAGTTTATTCTCATTAGGCACTTAAGATTAGTTTACTCTGATAACAATGATAAATATACACTTTGATGAACATACACTCAAACGGACAGTTTAAATCACTTGTACTTATAATCACTTCCAATCATCTAAGTACCTCTAATTAGCACTTTAATCTTGAACCATATTGAAATTGACTATCAATCACTACAATAATTTCGTTTGTCTTTACACAGGCATGGCTTAGGCTTACAACTTTCGCCATGCAATAGGATTCGCTGGTTTTGCTCCTCGCAACGTTTCCTGTTGTATCATTCATTAACACCAGACAATCACCACCCATCACCGAAGATAACTTCTTTGAGGCGCAGCACACTTTTTTGAGGGGGATCACGAATCCCCCTGAAAGGTCGATGGCGCCCCTTGAAATGTAGTTTTCATACCTTTGCCTTAAGAAACGAGATTTGTTTCCTCGCAATGGGATCTGGTGGCTCCTGGCAGGTTTTGGAGCCCACAGGAAGCCGGTTTTCCCCCAAAATCGGAGCCCCTGGTCCGGATACAGTTACCCTGTGGGTCTATAGGGCTAACCCCGCCAACCCTCTCCGTTGCTGTCAGAGATGAGCAGACCGGCTCCCCACCTTTGGCTTGTAATATAATCGAAAAAGCCTAATCCTAGTGGCCATAAACCCTTTATGACAGACCCTGCCCTACCCCCACCCACCGTGGATCTTGCCCCACACTTGAAGCTCTGTAGCCCTTAAGTGGCTTTATATATATATATATATATATATATATATATATATATATATATATATATACATATATATATATATATATATATGTATGTATATATATTCGATTAGTTCGGAAATATGTTCTCTTTCAGGCAATGACAGTTAAATTGTATTACTCCAAAGAAAAATATCCAAGGGCGCGAGTGCTATACAATTTAACTGTCATTGCCTCAAAGAGAATATATATATATATATATATATATATATATATATATATATATATATATATATAAGCCACAGGGCGTTGCCACTGGGGACCTGGGGATGGACTGGGCCCCCTCTTTTGGAGAGAAAGTGAGAAGGACGCCAGCTCTTTTGGCCGAAAATAGCATTGAATATGCAGGGTCTAACTGATGTAGGTAGTGTTTTATCACCATCCCCCCCACTCGAACATCTAGGGCGACGCCAATGGCGGGGCAGGGGGCCCGGCTGCAGTCACAGGGGGCCCGGGTAAAACACAGGGGGAATGCTCTGCAATTGCTGAGAATAGGGGCTCGGCTTCGGCAGTGGGTCAGGGGTAAATTCTGAGAGGTCCAGTCGCACACTGAGAGGCTCTAAGTGGACTACAAGGGCCCCGGGTACGCTACATTTAAGTGGCATTTTGAAGGCAATTTGCGGGGCTGGGGTACAGCCGTAGCCGCCGGGCCCCTTTGCGGGGGGGCAGTGGCTGTGGCGAGGAGCGTTTCTTTTCATTGCTTAAGGTGAGCCCAAGGCGAGGGCGATCGCCTTATCGCCCCCCCCCACTTGGATTCGTACCTGGTGCTGGGATTGGTGAAATGTCGCATTTTTCATCGATAAGTCCGCCATATTGAACTTATGATCTGTATACTGACCTCGATTTATAAACAACGGGCAGGGGCGTAGCCAGAGCTTTGGTATGGGGGGCACACCAACTTTGAAGGGCACCCCGGGGAAAAAGGGCACTTTTAACGTAACCTAAAAAACTTACTATATCTTTGTTTATATCATTTTTTGGGCATCTTTGGCTCAATCAAAATGCAAATAAATAATTGACGGAGAAGGAAAACTCTATTAAAACCGAAAAAAAGAAAAAATCATCAAAATGCCATGGAAGTAGCCGAAACACGACTGTTTTGGATATATTTAAGGGCAAATCAGTCAACTCATGCAAGTACTTAACATCAGAGAAATCAGCGGAGCACGTAATATCTGTTACCATGTGCAAGTTAAGGCATATTGGAGTCGAAAATTTATTTGTTATGCCCATTGGTTTTGTCGTAACGAGTGAGCCCTGGCTGAACGCGGATAAAGTTTCTTGCCTCCCACAATCGCCGTGGGACGAGGAGTGGCATAGTGTCTTTGGAAGAACAGAATTTTTGCTGCCGGAATAATTTGGGAGATACCTTTTGAACGCGCTTATTAAGTTCCACATTCTCAAGGATCGGTCCCAGTTAAGAGTAAAGAAGAGGTGAATGGGGTGGTTTGGATGGGGATGGTGGGACAGGGCTGAAAATTGTGAAAACTAGTTCTTCATTGAAATTAATTAATAGAAATCCTGGTTTAGGGGACTGTCCTCTTAACTGAGGGGCACATGCCTTTTTATCATCACTTCCCAGAATCCACCAGTATAATAAGTAATTTATATAACCAGGGGTGCCTAGGCATCACAAGCCGTTTTAGATATTCCTCATTCCTCGATAGCTCCGTTTTACAAGGGGAGTTTCCATCGTGTTCTTATTCCCCATCTATCCCAGGGACTAGACTAGCTCATTGGCCCCATAGATGAGGTCATCAGACTAGCTCAATGGGCCACAGATAGGCTCATAGGGCTTTAAACCAGTTCAAGAAGCCCCAGAACAGTTTAAGGCGCCAGATCACCTCAGGGGGCCTCAAGCCAACATTAGGGGCTCTCACAAGCTCAGCGCCCAGACCAGCTCAGGGTACCCTCAGAACCCAGATCCGCTCTTGGGCCCCAGATAAGCTCTTGGGGCCCCAGATCAGTTCAGGGGCCTCAAGTCAGATCAGGGGGCAAGATCAAGTCAGGGGCACCAAATCAGCTCAGTGATCCCTAACCAGCTAGGGGCCCAATCAGTTCAGGAGCCCCAGGGCTGCTCAGGGGACACCAGATCGCCCCATAGGGCACCAGATCAGCTTCGGGGACAAACAATCAGATCAGTGGTCCCCGACCAGCTCGGGCCCCAGATCAGCTCGGGAATACCAGATCAAGTCAGGAGGCACTTAATCAGCTCAGGAACCCCATACCATCTCAGGGGCCCTCACCAGCCCCTGTGGGCCCAGCTCAGCTCAGGGCCTGGGAGCTGCTCAGGAAATCACGTAATCAACCCAGGAGGCCCGGGTCAGCTTACAGGGCACCGCATTAGCCATGGAGCACCAGACTAGCTCAGAAGGAATCAGATGGGCTCAGGAGACACAATGATGACTCAGGAGGCACCAGATCGACTCAGGGGGTATTAGTTAAGTTCAAGGGGCAGTATATCTGCTCAAGGTGCGCCAGATCGATCAGCTCAGGGGGCAAGTTCAAGTCAGGGGCACTAAATCAGCTCAGGGATTCCTCACCAGCTCGGGGCCCAATCAGTTCAAAAGCCCCAGAGCTGTTCATCAGGGGACACCAGATGCCCATAGGGCACCAGATCAGCTTCGGGTACAAAGAATCAGATCAGTGGTCCCCGGCCAGCTCGGGAATACCAGATCAAGTCAAGAGGCACTTAATCAGCTCAGGAGCCTCATACCATCTCAGGGGCCCTCATCAGCCTCTGTGGGCCCAGCTCAGCTCAGGACTTTAGAGCTGCTCATGAAATCACGTAAGGAGGCCCAGGTCAGCTGAAAGGGCACCAGATTAGCTCAGGGGGCACCAGACTAGCTCAGAGGGCATCAGATGGACTCAGGAGGCACCAGATCGAATCAGGGGCATTAGTGCAGCTCAGGTGGCATCAGATCGATCCGCTCAGGGGCCCAGATCAGCTCCCAGCCCCCAGGCTATGGCAGGGGCCTAAATCAGCTCAGGGAGCAACATAACAGCTCAGGGAACACAAGATGGGCTCAGGGCCCACCAAACCAGCTCAGAGGGCACCAGACCATCTAAGGAGACCTTAATAATCAGCTGAGGGAGCACCTAGTCAGCTGAAGAGGCACCATATTGACTTAGGATACAGTAGATCAACTTGGGGAGGCATGAGATCAGCTCGGGGGCACGAATCAGCTCCAGGGGCACTATATTAGCTATTAGGGCATCAAGCAAGCTCGGAGGCATTAGACTAACTCAGAGGGCATTATATCTCAGGTATCAGGAGGCACAATTATTTGCTCAGTGGGGCACTCAATTTACTCAGGGGCACCAGATCAGCTTAGAGGGCAAGTAATCAGCTCAAGGGGCCAAGACCAGCTGAGAGGCCACGAGATGAGCTCAAGGGGAACCAGATTAGCTTCACCCGTAAAATTATTGACGACGATGAGGCATTAGGTGGACACCTACCAGGTGCCCATACTCTTCCCGGGTGCTTGAAAAGGCGACAGAATGCCATAGCTGACCGAAAAAGGTATTAAATTGTCCAACAAATCGCTACATGCGGTCCAGTTACATTTCGTTTCAACGGCGTAGGGCACTAAATTTCGAGCGGCACGGCCCAAATTGGGTACACCACCTGGACATCAAAAGGGCACCCCGGCAGTGATGGGGGCACGTGCCCCCTGTGCCCCCCTGGCTGCACCCCTGGACAGTAGATAAACTCCGGGAGGGATTAAATAAGCTCAGGGGGCCCCAATCAGCTCAAGGGGCACTAAAACAGCTAATAGGGCACCAGGCAAGCTCGGAGGCATCAGACTAACTCAAAGAGTATTATATAGGTTCAGAAGGCTCAATTATTTTCTCAGGGGGCACCAGATTGACTACAAGGGCACCAGATCAGCTCAGAGGGCACATGATTAGCTCCAGGGGGCACCAGATGAGCTCCGCTCGTACGATTATTGGCGACAATGAGGCATTATCCGGAAACGGATTATGTGCCCATACTCTTCCCGGGTGCATGGAAAGGCGACAGAATTCCCGAGCTGACCAAAAGAGGCACTTAATTGTCAAACAATAGTTGAAATCGCTAAATGTACTCTAGTTCCATCTAGGTTCAACGGCCTAGGGCACTAAATTTCGAGCGGCATGGCCCAAACGGGGTACACCACCTGGCAACCAAAAGGGCACCCGGAACCGATGGGGGCACATGTCCCCTGTGCCCCCTGGCTGCGCCCCTGGACAGTAAACTCCGGGAGGCATTAAATAAGTTCAGGGGGCCCGGATCAGCCCAAGGGACACTAAAACAGCTAATAGGACACCAGGCAAGCTCGGAGGCATCAGACTAACTCAGACAGCATTATATAGGTTCAGAAGGCAAAATTATTTTCTCAGGGGGGCACCAAATTGGCTACGAGGGCATCAGATCAGCTCAGGGGCATATGATCAGCTCCAGGGGCCAACACCAGCGCTCAGGGGCACCAGATGAGCTCAAGGGGCACCAGATTAGCTCCGCCCGTACGATTATTGGCGACGATGAGGCATTTTCTGGAAACAGATTATGTGCCTATACTCCTCCCGGGTGCTTGGAAAGGCGACAGAATGCCCAAACTGACCAGAAAAGGCACTTAATTGTCAAACAATAGTTTAAATCGCTAAATGCAGTCTAGTTCCATCTAGGCTCAACGGCGTAGGGCACTAAAATTCGAGCGGCACGGCCCAAATAGGGTACACCACCTGACAATCAAAAGGGCACCCCGGCACCGATGGGGGGCACGTGCCCCCTGTGCCCCCCCTGGCTGCGCCCCTGACCACGGGAGAAGAAAAAAACAAGTTGATGACCATGATCTCTCTAGCTAAAAATACGATACAATCATATTTCCATCAAAGTACAAATATGTAGGTACAATCAATCCAAGTACAGTACAAGGATAGGGTGGACAGCAAGGGAAGAAGCGGGACAACTTGTCCCAGTTCTCCCCAACTCGCCATTTTTCAGAATTGCGATGTCAGCAAAATTAAAACCCCTTTCGTTGTTCGAAGCTGGGACAGATCGATGGAGAATGCGACACCAACTTTATTGCACCAAAATAAAGAACTTTTCGGTTGCATATTTAACAGAACATCCACTCAAGAAAAAGTAAAAATTAACTTTTAAGGAGCACTCACCTCTCGCTTCCAGCACCCACCGGAAAAGGAAGTTGACGCCCTAGTGATGTGCAGCGGCACGTATAGTGCGGAAATCAGCTGAAAATTATATTTTTGGCTCACTCGTGGATTCAATAATGGGGGTGTCCCACTTCTCCTGCGTCCCAGTTCTCATCACTCTCTCCTACCTGTACGAGTCGTGATCAATCCTCTGAATGCGGAACTGCGGTGGGTAGTTCAAGCTCAGAATTGAAGCAGAAAGGAAATGGCGCGATTCCACCCACGTGTAAACTGTAGTAAAAACATACCTTCCTCCATCATAGAAACACACCCAAACAAAAATCAGAAGAATAAATACCTTCATCTAGGGTAGTTTAATCATTCAAGAACTTGTTTTAATCTATTGGCTGGATTGTTTCACCACAGGAGAGTGAAAATATTTTTGGGGCAGTTTGTGAGTTCCATAGAAATACTCTGAGGTGATACATTTACGCCTTTGCATTTTCAGTAAGAATGGAACTGCACTGTGCTAAAATGAAATAGTGATTAATTTACCACATGCGTGTAATATTACACCTTTTCTTCTAATATTAAGCTGGATGTCGGAATATATTTACCAAGAATTCTAAAGAAATTCTTGATAATGGGGTAATTTTAGGAGCAGACAAATCGAAATTTTACGCTTGAGGTGTTGTTTTTTTCAGTGTAACCACACTGAAAAAAGTACACCAGAACTTTGATTTTTTCTACGGTGCCAAAATCCACTCTTCTTTCCGTGAATATTTTACACCCGATATCAACGCAAAATGACATGAAACAGGAATAATAAAACCCCAACCCGTGGGTCGTGAACATATCAAGTAACAAAAAGTAGACCATTTTCAGGGTTCTTTCTACGGTGCCAAAATCCACTCCTCTTTCCGGTATTATTCCACAACCTATTTTACACCGGTGTAATGCAAAAATGCATGTGTTTTGAGGGAATATTCCTACACCACTGGAGTAAAAAGATTATCAGACAATTCGGAACAGTGTAAACTAGAATTGGGGGAGTAAAAATAGATTAAAATGTGAAATTTCCGGCGTAGAAAAATCTTTGCAAGGTGCAGAATGAACCCGCGTTCAATATTCCATTGCTGCTGAAAAGAAACAAGGATTAAAAATAACCCAGTTTATTCTCATTAGGCACTTAAGATTAGTTTACTCTGATAACAATGATTAATATAGACTTTGATGAACGTACACTCCGACGGAGAGTTTAAATCACTTGTACTTATAATCACTTCCAATCATCTTAGTTCCTCTAATTAGCACTTTAATCTTGAACCATATTGAAATTGACTATCAATCACTACAATAATTTCGTTTGTCTTTGCACAGACATGGCTTAGGCTTACAACTTTCGCCATGCCATAGGATTCGCTGGTGTTGCTGCTCGCAACGTTTCCTGTTGTATCATTCATTAACAACAGACAATCACCACCCATCACCGAAGATCACTTCTTTGAGGCGCAGCACACTTTTTGAGGGGGATCACGAATCCCCCTGAAAGGTCGATGGCGCCCCTTGAAATGTAGTTTTCATACCTTTGCCATAGGAAACGAGATTTGTTTCCCCGCAATGGGATCTGGTGGCTCCTGGCAGGTTTTGGAGCCCACAGGAAGCCGGTTTTCCCCAAAAAACGGAGCCCCTGGTCCGGATACAGTTACCCCGTGGGTCTATAGGGCTAACCCCGCCACCCCTTTCCGGAGATGAGGAGACCGGCCCCCCACCTTTGGCTTGTAATATCATCGAAAAAGCCTAATCCTAGTGGCCATAAACCCTTTATGACAGACCCTGCCCTACCCCCACCCACCGTGGATCTTGTCCCACATTTGAAGCTCTGCAGCCCTTAAGTGGCTTTATATATATATATATATATATATATATATATATATATATATATATATATATATATATACAAATAAATCATTGACGGAGAAGGAAAACTCTATTAAAACCGAAAAAAAGAAAAAAATCATCAAAATGCCATGGAAGTAGCCGAAACACGACTGTTTTGGATATATTTAAGGGCAAATCAGTCAACTCATGCAAGTACTTCACATCAGAGAAATCAGCGGAGCACGTGATATCTGTTACCATGTGCAAGTTAAGGCATATTGGAGTCGAACATTTATTTGTTATGCCGTTGGTTTTGTCGTAACGAGTGAGCCCTGGCTGAACGCGGATAAAGTTTCTTGCCTCCCACAATCGCCGTGGGACGAGGAGTGGCATAGTGTCTTTGGAAGAACAGAATTTTTGCTGCCGGAATAATTTGGGAGATAACTTTTGAACGCGCTTATTAAGTTCCACATTCTCAAGGATCGGTCCCAGTTAAGAGTAAAGAAGAGGTGAATGGGGTGGTTTTGGGCACCAGACTAGCTCAGAGGGAATAAGATGGGCTCAGGAGACACACTGATGACTAAGCAGGCACCAGATCGACTCAGTGGGCTTTAGGTAAGTTCAGGAGGCCGTTAATCTGCTCAGGGTGCACCAGGTCGATCAGCGCAGGGGGCAAGTTCAAGTTAGGGGCATTAAATCAGCTCAGGGATCCCTCACCAGCTCGGGGCTCAATCAGTTCAAAAGCCCCAGAGCTGCTCAGGGGACACCAGATGCCCATAGGGCACCAGATCAGCTTCGGGTACAAAGAATCAGATCAGTGGTCCCCGGCCAGCTCGGGAATACCAGATCAAGTCAAGAGGCACTTAATCAGCTCAGGAGCCCCATACCATCTCAGGGGCCCTCATCAGCCTCTGTGGGCCCAGCTCAGCTCAGGACTTTAGAGCTGCTCATGAAATCACGTAAGGAGGCCCAGGTCAGCTGAAAGGGCACCAGATTAGCTCAGGGGCACCAAACTAGTTCAGAGGGCATCAGATGGACTCAGGAGGCACCAGATCGAATCAGGGGCATTAGTGCAGCTCAGGTGGCATCAGATCGATCCGCTCGGGGGCCCAGATCAGCTCCCAGCCCCCCAGGCTATGGCAGGGGCCTAAATCAGCTCAGGGAGCAACATAACAGCTCAGGGAACACAAGATGGGCTCAGGGCCCACCAAACCAGCTCAGAGGGCACCAGACCATCCAAGGAGACCTTAATAATCAGCTGAGGGAGCACCTAGTCAGCTGAAGAGGCACCATATTGACTTAGGATACAGTAGATCAACTTGGGGAGGCACGAGATCAGCTCGGGGGCACGAATCAGCTCCAGGGGCACTATATTAGCTATTACGGCATCAAGCAAGCTCGGAGGCATTAGACTAACTCAGAGGGCATTATATCTCATATAAATCAGGAGGCACAATTATTTGCTCAGTGGGGCACTCAATTTACTCAGGGGCACCAGATCAGCTTAGAGGGCAAGTAATCAGCTCAAGGGGCCAAGACCAGCTGAGAGGCCACGAGATGAGCTCAAGGGGAACCAGATTAGCTTCACCCGTAAAATTATTGACGACGATGAGGCATTAGGTGGACACCTACCAGGTGCCCATACTCTTCCCGGGTGCTTGAAAAGGCGACAGAATGCCATAGCTGACCGAAAAAGGTATTAAATTGTCCAACAAATCGCTACATGCGGCCCAGTTACATTTCGTTTCAACGGCGTAGGGCACTAAATTTCGAGCGGCACGGCCCAAATTGGGTACACCACCTGGACATCGAAAGGGCACCCCGGCAGTGATGGGGGCACGTGCCCCCTGTGCCCCCCTGGCTGCACCCCTGGACCGTAGATAAACTCCGGGAGGCATTAAATAAGCTCAGGGGGCCCCAATCAGCTCAAGGGGTACTAAAACAGCTAATAGGGCACCAGGCAAGCTCGGAGGCATCAGACTAACTCAAAGAGTATTATATAGGTTCAGAAGGCTCAATTATTTTCTCAGGGGGGCACCAGTTTGACTCAACAAGGGCACCAGATCAGCTCAGAGGGCACATGATTAGCTCCAGGGGGGTACCAGATGAGCTCCGCTCGTACGATTATTGGCGACGATGAGGCATTATCCGGAAACGGATTATGTGCCCATACTCTTCCCGGTGCTTGGAAAGGCGACAGAATTCCCTAGCTGACCAAAAGAGGCACTTAATTATCAAACAATAGTTGAAATCGCTAAATGTACTCTAGTTCCATCTAGGTTCAACGGCCTAGGGCACAAAATTTCGAGCGGCATGGCCCAAACGGAGTACACCACCTGGCAATCAAAAGGGCACCCGGCACCGATGGGGGCACATGCCCCCTGTGCCCTCTGGCTGCACCCCTGGACAGTAAATTCTGGGAGGCATTTAATAAGTTCAGGGGGCCCGGATCAGCCCAAGGGACACTAAAACAGCTAATAGGACACCAGGCAAGCTCGGAGGCATCAGACTAACTCAGAGAGCATTATATAGGTTCAGAAGGCACAATTATTTTCTCAGGGGGGGGGGCACCAAATTGACTACGAGGGCATCAGATCAGCTCAGGGGCATATGCTCAGCTCCAGGGGCCAACACCAGCGCTCAGGGGGCACCAGATGAGCTCAAGGGGCACCAGATTAGCTCCGCCCGTACGATTATTGGCGACGATGAGGCATTTTCTGGAAACAGATTATGTGCCTATACTCCTCCCGGGTGCTTGGAAAGGCGACAGAATGCCCAAACTGACCAAAAAAGGCACTTAATTGTCAAACAATAGTTTAAATCGCTAAATGCAGTCTAGTTCCATCTAGGCTCAACGGCGTAGGGCACTAAAATTCGAGCAGCACGGCCCAAATAGGGTACACCACCTGACAATCAAAAGGGCACCCCGGCACCGATGGGGGGGCACATGCCCCTGTGCCCCCCCTGGCTGCGCCCCTGACCACGGGAGAAGAAAAAACAAGGTGATGACCATGATCTCACTAGCTAAAAATACGATACAATCATATTTCCATCAAAGTACAAATTTGTAGGTACAATCAATCCAAGTACAGTACAAGGATAGGCTGGACAGCAAGGGGAGAAGCGGGACAACTTGTCCCAGTTCTCCCCAACCCGCCATTTTTCAGAATTGCGATGTCAGCAAAATTAAAACCCCTTTCGCTGTTCGAAGCTGGGACAGATCGATGGAGAATGCGACACCAACTTTATTGCACCAAATTAAAGAACTTTTCGGTTGCATATTTAACAGAACATGCACTCAAGAAAACGTAAAAATTAACTTTTAAGGAGCACTCACCTCTCGCTTCCAGCACCCACCGGAAAAGGAAGTTGACGCCCTAGGGATGTGCAGCGGCACGTATAGTGCGGAAATCGGCTGAAAATTATATTTTTGGCTCACTCGTGGATTCAATAATGGGGGTGTCCCAATTCTCTTGGGTCCCAGTTCTCATCACTCTCTCCTACCTGTACGAGTCGTGATCAATCCTCTGAATGCGGAACTGCGGTGGGTAGTTCAAGCTCAGAATTGAAGCAGAAAGGAAATGGCGCGATTCCACCCACGTGTAAACTGTAGTAAAAACATACCTTCCTCCATCATAGAAACACACCCAAACAAAAATCAGAAGAATAAATACCTTCATCTAGGGCAGTTTAATCATTCAAGAACTTGTTTTAATCTATTGGGAGGATTGTTTCACTTCAGGAGAGTGAAACTATTCGTGGGGCAGTTTGTGAGTTCCATAGAAATACTCTGAGGTGATACATTTACACATTTGCATTTGCACTAAAAATGGAACTGCACTCTGCTAAAATGAAGTAGTGATTAATTTACCACATGCGAGTAATATTACACCTTTTCTTCTAATTTTAAGCTGGATGTCGGAATATATTTACCAAGAATTCTAAACAAATTCTTGATAATGGGGTAATTTTAGGAGCAGACAAATTGAAATTCTACGCTTGAGGTGTTGTTTTTTTCAGTGTAGACAGGCCGGACCTGGAGGAGAAGGAGAAGCGCAGACAAGGATGAAGAAGGAGCTGCGCTTCGGGAGGAAGAGCTCCACCACTCTGCCCACCGTCGATCCACTTTTCAGGATCAACATCACTCTTCCCAACAACAGGAAGCAAGAAAAGACTTCCAGGGAGTCTACCAAGTCACTGATGGCCACATGGGCAAAAAAGGCCGAGTCCACGACTGTCGACTTCAGCCTGTTCAGGTCCTCTCTCCGGAGGTTAACGCTAGAGAGTGACTACAACAGCAACTGAGTTAAAGGGAATGTGGCACCTTGGTCGAATCCTGGAATTTAGTGTAATTAGGCGTACTTTTAGTCAAAAACAATGAAACCACTCATGATTTCTCTGAAAAATATACAATAAGCTCAATATTTGGTTTTTCAAAATACTCCTCTAGAAAAAGAAATAAATATCAGGCTGTGGATGATGTCACGATCTGGCAACCACTACCATACTTGAAACGCTTCAAGGGCTTCGATTGGCTGATGCTCATCGTGACGTCAGCATATGTCGTCACACCAGTAGCTCACAACAATGGCCGCCGGCGACGGGGGGGCTGAGGGGGGCTGGTGTCAGGTAGGTTTTAGCTTTTTTTCTACGGAAATATCGAGTTCCAAGTCAAATGAAATTTGGAGTACCGGGTTTTCCGACCTGCTTTACAACTTGGCTATCTCAGTTAAAATCACGTTGTGAAGGTGCCACATTCCCTTTAACGTTAAAATATAACATAACATGCAGAGAAAGTGTGTTCTAGTCATTCTGGCGAATAGAGTTTTTCGGCAAAATAAATAGATTGAAAAAGGCTAAGCACCTAAAAAACTGAATACTTTTCCAAGTAAATGGAGCAAAACTACTACCTTTGCATGTGGTCATCCTCCCTCTTATTGGAATCCAGTTTGGCGCAACTCCATAAACCATAATTTTATAGTGGGTCAGGATGGGTCAAATTAAACGGTAGCACATTTAGACCATCGCTTAAGACTTGGACACAATTAAATCAAAGAAAAAGCCGACAGCGTCAATAAGTTCGTATTGGTCCAATAATTCGAACGATACGTGGCATGTCATTATAAGGCCACAACGTAATCTTGACCTGACGCTAACCTTGGGTCATGGTGAAATAATAACCTTTCAATGCCTTCTTCCAATTATTTCAAATCATGACCATGATCTAACTATGATGCAAAATGTATGGCTTTATCCTGTCCTGCTCCTAAGGGGAATAATAAAATCTCGAAAGCTGTGACTTTTGATGACCTCTAGTGACCTTGCTTTTGACTTTGCCCCAAAACAAATGACAGCATGCCGATTTATATTTTTAAGAGTTTGTTAACGATGGCCAGAAAATTGGCATACCTCTTCTAGAAACCAAGATACACTTTGGTTTCGCCACGCTCTTTGTCACCCTCCTTTGCATGACGTCATAACTCACTGACCTGACCTGACCTGATGTCAAATTTGAGTCAGAAGCTGTTAAACTGATCCTTCTAAGAGTGTGGAAAGCGACGCACCTCTCTTTAAATACACTTGAATGTGGTTGCGAAAAACAGGGAGAAACTCAATCGGACTCAGTAGTCGGTGAAAGACAATGTTGCGAAATCAGTGTTTTTGTAAGTATGCTTGGTAGGGATTTTTTGAGAGGAACAAACCGGTGAAAAATGTCAAGTGATCTAAAACTATCCACTGAATGCTTTCTCAAATGCTTTGTTCGAAATTCCATTTCAAACCAAAACAGTCGGCGACGAGAAGTCTCCTCTCCAGACTGAGGAATGGGTCCTGCAAATTAACGGCCTACGGGCACGCGGGTACCTGCTGTACCTGCCACGCTATGGAGGACCCTATCGCATATTAATTGTCCTCCGCACGATGCCCATAAGCAGCCCATGCTAAATTATTTCCGAATCCAACTCATCCAAGTAGACCCAAAAGCTCTATCGGGGAATGATCACCCTGAGACGCTTGTCAAGCTATTTACGTATCTGAAGGATGCTAGGCTACAGCAGTTTATCTAAAAGTATCTTTCAAACGTCTATGATAGGTAAACACGATACCTCCAAACTAGTAGCAACGCCGCCGGAACTCGAGTGACGTAGGCAAAGCAGACACTCGGTAACTTGCACCAAAATTCCAAATTCAGAATCCTAAATTTCAAGGTGTTCAACATTGGCGTTGGCAATTGTATTTGCGCACACTGCGAGTCCAAAATTCTAAATCAACACCCTTGGCGCGCCTTTCAGCCGCTGCCACGATCCCCGCAGGCTAAAAGCATCTTGCGACTCATTACTAAAAATAACCTCCTCATTGTTTCGAAAGATTAACGTAGCCCACCTTCACCTAAAAAACAATTGTAAATTCTCCAACATACTTCTTCCGAGGCAGGGAAGGGTCTTATGCACAGAACACCTAATAAAAAGTCTTAATCATCAGATTCAGTAGCTGACACATATGGACTCGTAGTTCAGAGCGTTGCAGGCTAAATGTACCAGTATAATGATGGTATGAACCGTGGCAGCCCAGTATGCTTATTCACTTTTACACGCTCTTAGTGGAGTCTATCGGTCCTCAGACTCAGTGTAAGCGTCTCCTCTTAATCCGTTATCATGGCTTCTTCTATCGATATGGCTTCTCCCGTGCACCATGCCGAAGAATCGTAGCTTGTTCACGCTCCTCAGTCCAGTACCTGCGTTGGATCGACACAGGAGCAGGGCCCGACGTGAGGTGAAAAAGGTCTGCAACTCCTCTCAAACTTCGCTTGGATCACGACCCTGCACTGATAGAAAAAATGACACCTTTTCGCTATTTGGTGACACCGTCAAAAAGTCCCCACTGGAGGGGAGTTCGGCCAACCCCGCCAAGTAGCGTCACTACCCCCGAATCCGGTGTCAATACAGGGTCAGACACCATATCCGAGTTTTTTGTAGGATTGGGAGAGGAGACGACTCCAACCAAAAGAAGTCACGACCCTCATCAAAAGGTGTCGCGACACCCATCTGACTCCTTTCCTGACCACCATTTCAAGGGTACCTGACACTGATTTCCGGTGTATTTCTTGCGAATTACTCTAAATCAGGGTGTCAATACAAATGTATTGATGCCGTCTTATGGTGCAATTGTAGATTGACTCCTCCCTTGTGACCCCGTATTTTAGCATCCTTTTCTTGCGACCCCTTTCTCCACCCCGTCAGTCGTAAAAAGTAATGGTGGAAGAGCATTTCTGTATTTATAGTTCACCAGTTTAACACACAATCACCGAACATGTTCTCAACCACGGCACACATTCTATCAGCAAAAATTTGACACATGGATGCCGAAATGCTGCACCAATATCAAAGTTTTCTGAGTTATTATGCAGTCACCACATTCGGATATAAACACGTGGGCTCTGTCTTGGAAAAGCCTTTGCATTATTATGATACACACGCAGTGGCAAAATGCACAGGGCTCTCACTAGCTTCTACAGCACGTAGTCGCAAAAATATCTGTTGCCTTTTCAACGCCTACGATAGGAGGTACTCACAATGTTGAGTGGAATATCTTGCTCATGATTTGGAAAATGTATGGCAAAGACAGCACGTTCAGGTTGTTTACGCAGATATGGAAGAAAAAAACATCGTGCTGGTGTTCAACGTTAAATATTACAAACAGGTTCAGTCTACGCCTTGGAAAGGATGGAATTGGTTAGATCAAATTCTCGAAATGCATCATAAATGTTCGCATGTGGGGCTCGCATAGCACATGGTACATAATGACACTGGGTTCTGAAGAGAAATGGAGGCCGAATGCAACGTAAAGGGACAAAGGACGTGAACAATTACAGGGAATAGAAGAGCTGTGAGTTTTCGACGTATGACTGCAGCCAAAACCAATAGCCGATTGCTCCAGCCTGAACACACGCATTGTGTGGGGTCTGAGCCACCTTCACTTCGACGGGGGCGTGTACCCGCCCCCTGAAATCTCGAGAATCATGCTAGAGAGATAAAACGCTAAAATACATTGTATCTTCACTTAGGTTATCCTGCTCCCATTGCTTCTGCACACAGAATGAGGCGCAGCGATACCATTCCAATTTTTTGGAATCCCAAGACTCACACGGAGATTTCCCAAGATTTGCGCCCCGGATCCCAAGACCAAAACTCTGAATCCCAAGCGAAATCTCAAAACCTTTACTGAGGCATCGGGGTATCTAGCCGGTAAGTTTTTTTTTGGGGGTGGGGGGTTGGGGAGGCAAGCTAAAGTCGATAAACAAAGTCATGCGGTGACTGTTCGCCACAATTTAGCTAGCCATTGGATTTTGGGGGTAAGCCCAAAAGACGACGAGCAAAAAAGGTGAGCCGAAACATATTGCCACATGTTTTTTTTTGTATCCAAGGCCCAATGTTAATACTGAAGCCAACTGGTCCTGTTCGAGGTTCAGTGTTGTAGCACCAAAACCTGAAAACGAGTCTGGGTAAAAAGGAGGTCGACAGCTTCCGGGGGAGGAGGCAAAACACCGAGCCTTTCCACTTGGGGGGGGACGGGAGCGGACGCAGACCCAAGTTTTGAGGGGGGCCAGACCCATGTCTGCCTTTCCTCCTGGGGGGTAGGTGGAACGTGCGATTCAAGATACCTTTACTTAAAGGTACGTTCAAGAGAGATTCCTCCACGCCCGAGTGACGTCACAGGGGCGTGGAGGAATTTCTTCACTATTGAGCCGTGTCTTAAACTACTACTAATTGCACTTCCCGCTTACGAATGTGTGAGAATACACGGTAATCAAGTTAATCCCAAATGCAATGAATAATCATTTCATTTTCGATTCTGGGCCTCTTTTTGCAAAAATTTGGATATCTTATCATTTAATTTTCCCATGTTATATGCTACGAGGTGTAACGTCACATCCGGTGGTCTGCGCTTGCTGTTGGAGGGGGCTGCGTGCGATTTGGGTGCTCGGCAGAACTAGTATAATAAGCTACCTCTCCAAGTACATGGGCGTGGTCAATGTTGCAACCATATTTATACTCAGAAAATCACAAGTTTGGGCCACTCGACTACCAAACAAAAATTCTAAAACAGATCGCAGCACAAGAATCCTGGCTGGTGCTATAGCCTGTTACAAACTTCTTTTATCGCTTACAAATCATTATTTTATAATTTAATAATATGCCGGTGCCTAGTCCAATCATAACAATCATGTTTCCTTCTCCAGGCCCATGTCTCCTATCCTATGGACTCCCAAGTTCTACTCTCATGCTGAGATGGCAGGATTCTGGCTAGTTCCCCAACTTTTTGCAAACTTATTTTGTGGCTTCAAATTCATTATTTCATCATCAAATAAAACCCCGGTCTGCGACCTGGTCTAACGACCCACCGGCTCAGGAGAGCCGCATGACAATGTGCTAAAAGCAAACCATATCTCGTTTTCAACGTATCTCTTCATAAGCCTGTAATAAGTTTTAAAATTATTTTCTTTGAAATAACTAATAAAGATCACGCTTCACCCCTGGATTCGAACCGGCCATCCCTGATCAAGATACAGGGCTTCTAACCACTAGACCACCTTGCCATACTATATCGACTCCCACTAGTCCTACAGCTGTGACCCGTCAGGAGGCCAGTATTACTCAACCAAGAAAGTCGTGGCCCTTGCCCCAGGTGCCATGTTCGTACAGAAAAGGCATGGTATAAAGTTGCTTCTAGAAGACGAACCAAACATTATTGTCACCTGGAATTGCATATATCGCCGACTCAGGATCCTAGGCTAGCTTCATGCCAAATTTCATCCACTTCCATTCATTTTAAGGACTCGAAACCATGGTGAGAAACAAAGGTGGTCCGAGAAATTTAGCACCTTGTCATACATTTTCGGACTAATTACTCGAAAGCCATCAGAGGTAGCAGTGGCGGATCTAGCCAGGTGGTTTGGGAGGGGCAAACCAAAGTCGAAAAGCAAAAAAAAACGTTGCGCAGTGAAAAATTGCGTTACAATATGCCTTTTCGGTAGGATTTTGGGAACTGGAGACGAAAAGCAAAAAAAAACGACACGGGGTGAAAAATATGGACTCAAGATACTTTTTTCCTATCCAAGCCCCAATATTTACACTGAACTTCAATAATTCTGTTTGAAGTTGAGAGTTGAAGCACCAAAATCTTGCTTACAAGCTAAAAAGGAGTCGGGGAAAAAGGAGGTCGGTCGCTTTGGGGGGCAAAAACATAGTTTTGCCCCGAGCTTTTCCGTTTTTGCCCCCCCTGGATCCGCCACTGAGAGGTAGTTGGGTAGTGTAAATGAGGTGAAATGGCTACAATTAATTTTCCTATTCAGCCATATCAATTCTGAGCTTGTGAGTGACATGTGCTCGGGACCGAGAAGCTACAAATAAAAGGTTTTGTACTAAGATTATATTTATACATATAAAACAGTGAATTTCAATATCACAATACCCATCTCCAAATACTATTAGGCGTAAGCACTGTTCTTTCATTATCTGAAATGAAAAGTCGAATCGGCGCATTAGATCGCGAGATATTAAGATTTGAATGAAATGAGAAAAAATTCAATCCTCCCGCAGAATGGCAAATACTAGGTCAGAAATTTAGGTTTTCCATTGAAAATTATGTCTAAGCACAATTAAATTGACCTAGCTGCCTCCAGGTGGCTCCCTTAAACCTAACTGAAGCGTGCCTTCTGACCTTTCGAGCTTGTAAGTCGACCGTCAAATTTCAATAGCTTTTTTGCTTGTATCAGATATACCATGGAATACAGATACCTGGAACGGAAGGCTCGTTGATTTCTGGGATGCTTTTGTGGGGCTCATTAAAAAGAATTGGGTAAATAGCCAAGAACATTAAAATATAGACGGCAGTAAAATATTCAACAAAAAACAGGCCTTTGCGCGTGCCTTACTTCAACCCAGAGGAAACAACTACTACTGAGGAATTATTTATCCAATATAAACCTAAATAATTGCATAATAGCCATAAAATATGAATGCAAAATCAGCGTGAGCCCGGATTCGAACCCGGAACACTATGATTGCTAGACAAGCATGCTGCCAACTGCGCTATTGAGCAACGAAATTTCCATTATGAAAATGAAAAGTTCCACGCGTGGGATTCGAACCCAGGATCTTTCGCTTACTAGACGAGGCTTAACACACTGCGCTATTTCGGCTCTGGGCCGCGCGCGCTTAAAACATGTTATAATACAAGTTGAGCTGCAGTATCAGATTCTGATTTCTCCTGCACTTTGCTCTAAGATTTTAGGTATTTCATGCCTAAAATGTATTTTAGCGGACGCACCACAGATTGGGCTTTCCGAAATGCATGGTCGTTTTCCTGTGCAAGCCACGGTTTATAAGTTATGACGCATCAAAGTCATCGGCCACCACATCTCCCATAGACTTTACATTGGTCCTTACCGAGCTTTACTTACCGAAGGATTTTTTCATGTCCTAGATTGGCGCCCAAAAGCGGGGCGGGTTTGCATTGAGGTCTCCATTCCAGGTATCTCTATTCCATGGATATACTGCGTTTTGGCCTGAAACATATTGTCGGACCAGTTATAAATTTTTTCTTAGATGACCCTTTGCTATTTATTCAGAAGGGAGCAAATTTCTAGTTCCTCGCTTAAGAAACAAAAATAAGAAAAATACAAAATTGAAAATATTTGCTCCAAAATTTTTCAAAAACTATTTTTAATTTAGATTCGGGGGCCCTAGTTTGGGCGTCTGGCGTAAAAGGACTATCACCCTAAACAATTACAGAGCCCTGGAATCAATTGTCAGAATGGTCAAGCGGCCAGAATAGACCCTCTTGAGAGATCTCAATCCCTTTCGCTCCATGGATTTTGTCATGCGGCTCTGACACAGATGCCTTGACCAGTTCTAAGAATGATGTTTTCTTTTTCAGATCCACAACTCCTATCCCTCAGACTCCAGGTTTTTATTTAATGCTGCAGCTTTCCCAAACTGATTTGCACTAGGCTGTTGGGCGTAAAATTCGGATTGGAAAATAGAGTGGACGAGTGGATGGTTGAGAAGTTTGATAAAGTGAAATTTGATCAAAACCCTTATTTAAAGTTTAGGAGGAACTTTTTCATTAAAATTTCCATTCAGCCTTGTGTACTTTTGGCCGGTTCTTATATACCATAATTATTGAATTGTGCTTAAAAAAGATCCACCGGAAAAGCGAACGGAGATTTGATTAAATTAACAGAACACAGCAGAAAATTCAGCTTGCCCGTGTGCCACTTTCCACCCAGCACCCTGGGATTTGGAATGCTGTCATGCTGAGATAGCAGGAGGCCCTAAGTCCAGGCGTAAAGTTGTGGGGGTGGCAATACCAGGGCAAAAACTTCAGGTTACGATGACAAGGATTGGCGATGACAAAGAAATGGAAGTGGCATAGGAGATCAGTGATGAAAAGATGTGTGAGAATTGATATTATCTAGCTAATCCCATGAAAGGGGGACATTTTTTATCTTTTTCAATTCCTGGAAACGTAAATTTAGTAACATACATGCTCTAAAATACTGAAACATTTTCAAAACACTTTCTGTGGACTAAAAATGTTTATATGCGTCTCATGTTGTATCTGTGGAGTGAATATATCAGAATTCAAGGGGGTGGTACAAAATTGAAAAACATTGGTACAACTTTGACCACTTCTTTGGCAACAAAACAAAAATTGCCACTGGGACCAACATTTCTGAATTTTCCGGCAAGCGATAGCTGAAGAATTAAACTTCTTGCCCGCAAAGATCCAAGCTCATCCATTTGCCAACAACACATTTATTAAGGGAAAACTGCAGAAGTGGGACAAAGTTGCTCGGTGTTATGGTATCATCCAATTCAAGCCCTTGAAGCCTATTGAATGTTGCCAGATCGTGATGTCATCCACAGGCTGAAGTCTATCTTTCATTGTGGATGAAAATTTAAAAAATCAAAATATTGAGCTCATTGTTGATTGTACAAATTCCAGAGAAATCATGGATGTTTTCATGTTTTTCGGCTAAAAACACCCCTAATTACTTACCCTAAAGTCATGGATTTGACCAAGTTGCCACATTCCCTTTAAAGGTGCATTATGCACCTTAAAAGTGATGGAGCACTATTGACAATTGCTTTTGCATTTCCGTTATAAGGTAAAATTCCTACATATTTATGTTTTTGCTGTCACACTTTAATGCCTCAAATCCAGACCTGCCGGCTTTGTCACATTATGGTAGAGCACAATTACAATATTCCTACTTGTTCACGTGAAACGATAGGTGGAATACGCTGGGAGTCAGGGCATTTTTTAAGGAAAAGTCAGTGGGAGGATTTTCTTGTGCTGGCCATTGTAGTGTATTCAGAGGATCAAGACCCCATTTTGAAGGGGTTTAATAAAACTTAGACGCGTTAGTGTTAAAAAATGCCTATCAATCTTTGTGTTATTTAATGGTTAGAGATTATAAATGCTGCCAGGCTACCAGTTTTTTTCGGCGGAAGAGGTCAAACCGACTTATAAAAAGGGCCAAAGAGGTGTAAAGTTTTATTTCCACTAAAATATCCAAATAAACACCACAAAAGCCAAATTTGAGCCTATAACGACCCCTAGCGATAGTCATAAACCCAAAACCGACTTGTATCACTGTTTAAAACTAATCGTTGACAGTTTGATATTGACTTGACGCAATATTTTTAGCACACTACCCATCTAATAGGAAGCCAGGAGTGCCCTTCCAACCCCGCTTGGCCATGGAATGATTTTATCCACATAACAAGAACATTTTTTAGCATCATTAATCACCCCCTCCCCCACTTTTTTGACCAAAAATTTCCTGACCTGAGTCAAAATGGGAGCAAACCGGAAATTTGCATAACCAGCCGCAGCGGAAAGCAACGAGCCCAAATTCGAAGTTTTTGGTAATAACGTGGAAAGTTTGCTCTCAGCATCACGTTGAAGTGTGGCTGGCCCCCTCTCTTTTTGCCGATGGCGACGCTTATGTATGTTACCACCACAATAATGAATAAAACGGCTAAGCACTTCGTACCGCCAAACCAGCAACCAGTCTTACGCACTTTGACTACACCGTGTCCCGTCTAATCCACGAACGAGCTCTAAGCGCTGACAACTGACTGTGTGTGAAATGAGAGCATTATGCAATGTCACGGTACTGACTGGGATGTGGGCTTCCGGTTGGATAGAATAGAATGTTTGATTGGTTTTAAGCCAGCTTGCATCTCCTGTGTTGGGATTAGTTGATGCTGAGGCTGCTTTACCGGGATTTCCCGTAACTACGCACGTTGTTTCGTCTTCGCACGATGGAGTAGACAGGCACGGGTGAAAATTTTTTGGCACAATTTTAGTGGATTGCCAATATGGGACCATAGACAGAACAAAGTTATTATTATCGAGTGGTGTTCAGTCTTATTTTGGTTAGGTGAGTCTGCATTTGGTCGATTTTAGGTCATCTGCATTTCACTGGGGGGCCAATTTCCGGGCACTGGGTGGCATTTCAGCCGACGGGGGGGCAAATGGACCCCAGTTAACATGTTAAAAGATGGCTTGCTGGGAGTTGAAAGACGGCCTTTTACGGTTTACCTGGGAGCTTGGGCGTTTTACCCCACTATCAGGGTAAAATACCTTTTACATAGTCCAAAGAAAAATACATCTTGCACACTTTGCAGTGCCAGAGTCACAAATTTCTTTACAAGTGTAGACAAACAATGAAAGAACTACATGAAGAAAAAATAAAGTAATTCCGTCCACGCAGGATCAGGACAGACAAATTATCCCTTAACGTACGTGTCTTACCCCACTCTACCCTAATCATGCTAATTCAAGTATCTTTGATAACTTTGACACGGGAACCCTACTGTTGTCATCAAACGCTCTCGAGATAAATTACACACCGCAATAAATGCCAACCAACCAAAAAAAAAACGAAAACAGTGTGACCGCTGTTGTGTGTTGTTTTCGAGAACTTGACTGTTTTGTTCAGAGGCACAATCTGCACCGTGTTCCAGTTCAGTTTGCCGCTTCCATAAATGGTGTGAATGATTGAACATCTGCCTAAATACGACCAATGGCAGCGCTTCGTCAGATAAGAAATCAACTTTGTCACTATAAAAATAATTATTTTATGTATTTCACAACGGGAGAGAATACTGCCTAGTTTACTCTTTGTTGCCAACAAGCTGCAATCCCAAGAAAACAGGCTCTATCCCAATGAATGCGCGGAAATCCCAAGAAAATGGGCCTATTTCCCAATGTCCCACGAAACTGCTCAAATCCCAAGATCTTGGGACAAATCCCAAGGAATGGCATCACTGATGAGGCGGTTTCGCGCCGTTTTGCAGCAAAAAAACGTGAATAGCACGTGATGTGACGTCACAGAAGAGTCAGACTCTCCAGTGAGGGGAAAATTATCTACAAAAGTGTCGTGACCACTCGCAAGCTAAGTGCAGAGAGTCAGACACCTTCTTGGAAGAATCTGACACCCTTCATACACCCTACGAAAGGCGTCGGACACCTTTCTTGAAAGAGTCAGACACCCTACCGACACCTCACGAAAAGAGTCAAATTCCTCATTTGGTGGTCGGGATACCTCCATCAAAATGCCTGACACCCTTAATGATGTCGTAACCCCCCAATTGTGCATTGTTTTGACGCCAGAAAGTGGTATCAGAAATGGTGTTCAAAATGAGAAGTCGCGTTACTTTCGGAAATGTCACCGGCTAAAGGTTACTGGCGCCAAATGACGGGATCTAATACCCAAAAATGGCCATCAGTCCATCAAAAAAGGGTGTCTCATTCACTATATTTTAGGGTCAGCTTAGGGCTGGGTATCATTTTTCTTTCAGTGTGGGGCTTCGTCACCAGCTTTGCGTGCAATGGCAGGAACACTAAAGCTGGCCCGAAACGGCGATCAAATTTATCTCAAGCGCGAGTCGGAACGCGCACCCATTCTCCGGATACTCTTTGACTTGGTTCAAAATACACTAGGTTTCGAATTATGCGACTGAAACAGCTTTGTTCCGATTTATTTACGGTGACAGAATATATGACTTAATAATGTTAGAGCTTCGACGATGCAGCAACTGCTGAGGTCATATGGCGTCGTAAGGGGAATGGAAATGAACTAGACGTCAGCTAAGACAGGGCGCCACATCCTGCCTCTGAGTGGGCTCGAACCCACGACACCCTGCCCATGCAGAGTGCCATGAGCCGATAAAATGTTATGTAGCTTAGGTGATTAAGTCATTGCCAAATACCACAGAGTGTTAAAATTACTATTCAGATGCCGATGTTGATCCGTGGACCTGGTGTGGTTTGTGGACTGTATCTCAATATTGAGGACCAACTGGCGATGTAGCCCGGCTAATTTCCGTGGTATGGAACGTAATTAATTCTTGAGCTGTGTCTGAAATCGTCCTTTTCTCACACTTTTATCAATGAAAGGCAAATGATTAGGTGGCCGAGCTGTTTTTATTATTTCACCTTGCAATCAATTCAGAGTTATGTGGTCGCGAGCAGCCTGGGTCAACAAATCATACTTGAGCAGCACCCCAAATGAAACACGAACAAAATCTCCTAGCGGCTTAACCCTCGCCCCACCGGGGGGCCATCGATGGCCCCCTAAGGTTTTTTCCGGGATAGCAGAAAAACGACGAGGCACAGCACCGCGGTTGAGGGCTCTACCTCTCACTGCATCATTTTCCCATCATCCCTGAAATTTTTTACCCCGGGTCACCCAAGGTCAGGTCACCAGACGAGGTCAACCAAGGTCACCTCACTTCAACTTTAGAGCTCTGTAAGAGCTACATTTCAAAGTCGATCGATTTGAAACTTCCTACACTTCATGACCCCTCCAGGGTCTACAAGGTGCATATCCGGGATTTTTCTATTTCGTGTCCTGAGGTCAGGTCACGATGCGACCTCTCCCATTGGAAAAGCATGGGGAAAACCTGTTTCATGATATAAAAGCCACAAAAAGGATTGCAAATACTCAGACTGCTCAGAACAGCGTTTTTGGACAGCCTTTCACGGATCCCAGGGGTCATATTTACCCTTTGACTTTTCCAAGGTCATCCAAGGTCACCAGAGGTCAAAAACAGTATTTTGACAATAACTTTTGACCTAATTAAGCTAGAGCGATGAAACAAACACCATCGTGTTTGTCTTGACACTGGCTTTCATTTGATATACGGCAAGGTCACTTTGTGACCTTTCGTGACCTCAGGTCATATTAGGTCACGAGGTGACCTCTGGAGGTCAAACCACTGGCGGGAGGTCTTTACGTTCCACATAAGGGAAAAAGTACTGGCAATTTCCTATCAAATGATTTTTACCAGGCCTCAATAGCTCTAATGACATAAGAGTTATGACCAGTTTGCTTAAGCATTGCTTATTTGAGTGAAAATAGCCGATCTTGACCTAATTTGACCTCTGGAGGTCAACCATTGACCTGAGCACTAAAACATGCGAAGTAATTTCTTACTGAATTCACGCGAGCTTTCTATTGCACTTTGCAGATTTGCGCTAACGCCAATATTTTCGGAGTTAGAGGGGGGCCATCGATGCCCCCCGGTGGGCCGAAGGTGGCGCCAGACCCCCGGTGGGGTGTGGGTTAACACACAGTCAAACGATTGGTGTTCTGAAGGGCCATAAGAAATTCCACCGCTGGAATCGGGGCTGCCGGCTGCCTGCCGACAGCCGGCTCATAATAATTATAAATAAATGATGATACGCGTCGAGGGAGGGGGGCCGTGGCATTGCAAAAGTGAAATTATGATCTAATAGGTTGGACTTATCAGCAGCGGGCTGGAATGAATCGGTCCATCGGACCGGACTCACCCGCTATTGATAGTCTCAGTAATTTAGCAATTCCCAACGTTAAATGGCTCCGCGTCACCAGTCTCCGCCCCGTCCCGGGAGAGAGCCGGTTCAGCAAACCGAACTCTGAAGGACTAGGTGTTCAATCCAGCAGACAGAAACACCAGGGGTTTCGACACGCGACGCGGAGCAGCACCCTTCCCCGATCCCGGATTTACCGCAAGTACGCACAATCCCCGGCCCCAGCCACAGCCCCACTCGCCCCCCGCTGCAGGCTATGTCACGTGCAGCGGGGTGACCCACCAATCAGCGGCGCGCGAGGTGTCCGCCGGGAGGTAGACAACCCGCACTACCGGCCCGGCGCCTCGCGGGAAACGGGTGGCGGCACCGCCGACCTGACCCGACGTGATGTAAAAAAACGATATTACTGTCAAGTCTCACACAGAGCTCCAGGGTTGTACCTTTACCTACTGGGACGCCAGGGCATCCTCAATGCAAAAGTTGCACCCCAATACTCTCTCGTGCGAAGTTCGAAACGTCCCCAGCGCCTGAGAGAGTGTATCCAGGCTACGGCAAGCGATTCCCTCGAGGAATAAAACATGTGATTGGGGCTCCCTTACACGCCAACACGTGACACGTTTGAAGTTACCATCGTTATTGCTATTACCAAAGTAGCAGCAATGTACCTCTTGCACCTTGAAAATTAATTAAGTTTATTGATTCAATATCCCTGAGTCTAGAAGTGTTTAGACTGACACTGACATTTCGGTTGAGAGGCATCCACGCGCTAAAGCTGCCCGGCTTAAACTCTATGGTACACGATGTATCGCATCCCATTATTGGTTAAACATCTGAGCCCAACGCGTAACTGCTAAGAATGTTAAAAAATGTGAGCTGGTAAAAACGCGGCGTCACGTTCAATGGCGGAAACCAAGCAGGCGTCACGAGAGCCATGGAAGAGGGTTTTTATTGTTCACTGGAGGCCAGCGACAGGTCTAGGTTTTCGATAAGGGGAAGAGAATGTTTGACCCAAGGTCCCAAAATACCAGGTCGGTTCAAGTTTCGGAGGGTTTAAAGTTTTTGTTTAACACCCGCTCTGGAGAGTGGTCCGGTACTAACGCACACTGCAGGGGAGATGGTACCCCCACGAGATCTAGGAAACTGAGAGGCTTATAAAAACACCGCTTGGGAGGTGGGTGTGGGCTCTGGTATTCCACATCATAGCCAATTTTTATTGAACTAGGTCAATATCTTCTAGGTCATAAAGGTCAAATCTTGGCCGTGCTGTGGACCTAATGGAAAATGCCGTGATTGTGCGGGGAAAAAGTCGGGAATATGCTAAAGGCGGCATAGGCGGATCCAGGGGGCCAAGAGGAACACGTGCCTCCCCCGATCGACCCTTGGCGGCCCCTGAAATGGTCACGGCGCCCCCCGAAAGGTCGATGGCGCCCCCTGAAATGTCGCTTCCCACCCCCCCGCCCCCAGGATGCGAAACTCGGCGCCCGCCGATAGGATTTGGCGCCCACCTAATAGATTTTTTCCGGTTAAAAGGGGCGCCCCCTGGTCCGGATGGCGCCCTCCCCCAGGAAGGTGCCCCCCGATCGGCAATCCTGGATCCGCGTATGAAAGACGGACTAGGATCATGGAGGAAAGAATATTTCTTAAAATTTTGGGGTTAAGGTCATCCAAGGTCATTTCCCAATGACGTCACAATATGATATACTCCATATAATGTACACTATAATTAGCACTATAGCAACTGTGGGAAGGAAGATAAGGATTGACCTTTACCCATGACCTTTGATCTTGACTTTTGACTTTGACCTTTACATTGGGCTGCCTTAATTATGACGTCATATCATAATATACGTCAGACCGGGTCACGCCATTTGAACGGAAGCACTGGGACCAGTGGTCTTGAAAGGGCTGGTATAGCCTTGACCTGCGACCTTTGAACTTGAACTTGGCCTTCATGGAGGCTACCTTGACATATCATCCCGTTTATATGACGTTGTGACATCACCACCCGGTCTTCGTTGCAAGCAAACTGGTCCGACCGCACGATCTAGGCGATCTCAAAATGCAGGCCTGACTTCGAAAGCCTTTAAGTCCACAAATTGTTATCGATTTTCAACATTTTTCGACCAATCGACGCGTTGTTGAATTCCCTAAAATGTGGCTGAGTATCGTTTTTGACTACCAGCGGTTCTCCAGCCATGGCGGAAAAATAGGTGGGGGCTCCGAGCTCTCCTCCAGTGCGCGTGTTAAGGTAAAAACGCTAATTTATGCTATGACATAGTTAAGGAATATCGCTGTTAACGTCCAGGTAAAGGCCAAGGTCAACGGCCATGTGTTAAAGCCACCTCGTATTTCCCGCTTAACAGTTGCGATAGTGCTAGATATATGTTTTAAAACAAACCATAAAGAAATCAAATAAAAATGCTTGGAATCCCATTAATGGTTCCCTGCGGAGACACCCCGAAAGTAAAATGACGTAAAATCCCGACTGGACCTAAAATGGGTGCAAAAGCACAGATGAGGCATGGAATGAACTAAAACGCTGCTCAAAAAACCAAACTCGGTGGAAAGACTAAAATTAAGTGCGTAAATTAAACTGTATATGTGAACTAAAATTTCAAGTATACACTAAAACCGCAATGGAAGACACAAGACCTCAAGAACAGTGTGGAAAAAAATAAAAGGGAATTGGAAGTCAGGGAAAGGTGAAGGCGATGCTTCGGTACGGGACCATCATTAGATGTAAGGCAGTGTAATGACTGAAGCAAGAACTTCCCGACTTGGTCCATGACAACTGCTCGTCGCCACTTCTCCTGTCCAGCTCATGGAGCCACCAGAACTGGCATGTTTTGCCTTAGAGGGTTCAGATCCTTCGCTGACCTGCTGTAGAACTTGCACTGCTTGTCCTTCCGCTTTTGCAACAGCATCGAGGTTCCGGTCGGTGTTTCCGGCACCACAAGGCTGCTGTGAGTTCGTAGTTTTGTGCGTGTTCTTCTCCCCATTAGTCGCTGTACTGGGGAGCTGTTTATTCCTTCCGTTGGGATATTTCGTAATTCTAGCAGTGCCAGATATGGATCGGACTTAGTTTCGCCTGTTTTTTTTCAATAGTCTTTTGATCTGTTTCATTGCATTCTCTGCCTTTCCATTCGACTGTGGGTGCCCTGGTGAACTTGTTATATGCCTGAATTCATAGTCTTCCGAAAATCTGCGGAACTCATGAGAGTTGAATGGTGGACCATTATCGCTCATCAGCTGACTTGGAATTCCATAACGAGGCATCTGATTTTTTAAGAGCCTTATTATTTCTGAACTTCTTTTGTCGTTGAGTCTGTCGCATTCTATGAAATCAGAGAAGTAGTCCACTGTGATCAAGTAAGAATGTCCCTTGAACTCCATGAGATTACACCCTATTTTCTCCAAACACTTGCGTCGCTGGCTAAGCACGCGTAGAAAATGCGGGGACGATAAGACGTCAGATACTGTGAAAATGAAGGGTTTCTCCACTCGGTGAAAAGTTCGTTTCGGAACGCTTTCAGTTTATCTTCCAAACCTTCGTCAGTGAAAATACTGTTAGCTGAATATTGTAGGCACTGCAAAACAGACGAACCTCGCGGCTATTAACACGCGCCCCGCTGGGGGGGCGAAATTCGCCTCCTCCTGGTTTTTTCCCAGATAGCTCAAAAAAGAAGAGACGCAGAACAACAAAACTTACGGTACCTTATCCTTAATCAATTTTACACATCTGACCAAATTTTTGAGTTAAGGTCATGTCAGGTCAAGGAGCTATTCAGGTTCAAGTGACCCGACCTCAAAACCTAAATTTACGAGTTTGAAGCAGCGCCCAGGGAACATTAGCAAACCGATCAATTTGAAATTCAACAATATGATAAGGTCATTTGGGTCTACAAATCTGCTATCTCGGAATTTTGATATTGGTAACCTAAGGAGGGGCCAATTTTTGGGCCACCCCATTAGGGGAAGCAGGGGTAACACCGCCATGTGGGGAACCCCACCATATCCCCTATTGGTGTAGTTACTAGCTTTAAACAACGTTTGGCATCATTTCTCAGTCGGAATTTAGCGGCGAATGAGCGCGAGTCCGCTGCAGCACGATATTTTATACGTTTCAGATAATTAGAGACATACTTCGAAAAAAGGATCATCTTTTATAAAAATTTTCCTGTCATTGAACAATGCCGGATGTTATTCAGTGATATAAACTTAGCAATTTCTCATTTTTTCAGAGCACTATAGCTTTTGATCTGACTTTGTCGCACCAGGTCGCCATAACAGTCCTACTTTTCCAGCGGTAGTGGTGATCGTCGTTCACTGTCGATGCGGGAAACACCGCCACGGCATGGCGGTGTTTCCCTCTCAGGAGTGGCGGTGCTACCTCATTGGATGCCGGGGGTTCATTTACTTTTTTAAACATTTGAATGGCTCCAGTTATCATGCAAGCAACTCAGAAATACCGAAATAGCCTAAACCTAAAGCGGGGGTAGTGTTTACCGTATGCAAAAACGAAGTGCAGTTCCAATTAGGGTTCTGGATTGGCTGCGCTGTTCTTGACATTACCATCTGCGTTTGGGTGTATACTGTCAGTAAAACTTGATTTCAATTTTTTCGTTTATTTTTTTATCGAGGAAGCGTGTTCTGTTTCAAGCCATCGAATCAACATGTGAGATCACAATGGCTCTGAAGTTAGCATATAAAAACTGCACGAGGTGCGCTTGAAGCTCAGAATGTGTGACAAACGCTATAAAAGTAGTTGGGGCAAGGGAATGTCCATAGAGATATAATATAACTATAGTGATATACTATAGTTACAGTAGAAATATACTAAAGCTATAGTACATTTACACACAGATATACTACACACAGAGATATACTATAGCTATTGTATATATCTATAGCAATGTCAGTAAAAAAGCCAGCATACGGTATCAGATCCAGAGAGCCACACTGCCAAATCGACTGAAAAACATCGCATGGGGCCAAATTGAAGACATTGCTCCTCCTATATTAGATCCTGAGACAGTCATCCTAGAAGAATTCGAGCACGACCTAGCAGAAAGGCTGGTCTGCTTTCAAAACTTGTCTATGGTATTACTACCGAAAAGCTTGCGTCTGTTGCGTACGACTTTGCAGAAAGGCAGCGGATCAGTCATCCATTCGATCGTGAAACTCGCAGATTCCCGGATGCGGATGCACCTACAGCAGGATCTCAGATATCTATACCCAGGATTTTGGGAAAGTGGGCCCCAAATGTCGGTTGCCCACGCTCAGAGCCCAATAGCACCAAAATCTCCTATCGATGATGAACTCCCGATCACACAAATTCAGCGAAAAAATCGAAACCATCTCACTGCAGAAAATTATGCTCAATAATGCTGACGAATTCTCCTGCAAAAAGGGCGATGGAAGAGCCTGACAAAGAAAGGAAGCCGCAAATACATAAGACTAAGAAAAAGCAGGGCAAAAGGCGCAAGACATAAGTGTCCTACCGAAACGAAAATGAGGATATTTGCATGTATTGTGAAGAAGGTGTTACCGGCCGGAACGAACTCCGGTTGCCGTGTGGATCATGCAGTCAGGACACGAGGCTGCAGCGATGGGTCTAGTTCAAAGGGTTTTGCGTGTGATTTATAATGCGCATAAAACCTCAGGGCACGACACGTTCTTATGAGGAGAAAACATTTCGGAGGTATATTTCAGAATTTGATTATGTGCACTTCAGCGTTCTCAACGACCTGCGGTTTTGGATTTGATTTCTTGTTTGCTGGTGCAGGCACATGAATGTTTATTTCCTCAGTTACCATTATATCACTGGCCTAGGAAATTGCGGGGGGGGCACCGGTGCATGGTATCCGACCCTTTAAACATAAATTTTAGCACTAAGTCTTTGGGGTTAACTCAGGGCATTTTTTAAGGAAATATCAGTGGGGGGGCATTTCTTGTGCTGGCCATTATAGTTTTTTAGGGAATCAAGACCCCATTTGGGGGTCTTGGTCAAGACCTCATTAGTTTGGGGTGTTAATAAAATTAGGCGCCTTAGTAATAAAAAATCGGTTCCCAATTTTTGTTTTATTCCAAATACCATAAAATATACATTTTGCTCAGAGCTGGGGTATTCCACGACAAATCGACGAGTCGATAACACCCTCATGTCGCAGATTTCGGTGTATTTTTTGTCAGGGTGGCTATTGATGGAGCTGATGACGATTTTTGTATTCATTTTCCTCCCTGACTTACGGTTTGAAAATTATAGCCTCAGGCATTTTGACCATACACATTTGCATGTCTTTTTTAAAGACGAAATTTTACCTGTATCCTTCATCAAATGCCATAAAAACTTGATCTGGGTATCTTAAGGATGAATTACGAATTCTAGCTCATTAAAGACATAATTCAAAAAACTAAATTTGAAATGCATTATACATCCTTCAATTTTCAAAATCTATTAAAACTACCTTCCTATGAATTATTTTAAACTTTTTGAGGCTCACATTACTCTATACTTTTCTCTAAGATTCAGTAATAAAAAGAATAGAGACTAACAGAAAGCGAGATCTGAGCTCCCAAACGTCCCGATCCCCACTTGTGAGGTTCATGCGCCAGCGCGGCCCGGCGTCGCTGCACCTATCAAACGTCTCTGGTAACGAAAAAGGTGTCAATGGTGGAATTGGTCGGCAATGAGGGTAAGGATGTATGTAAAACAATAAATTGCAATCAATGTCACATTCCTTAACACCCGCACTGGAGAGGCGTCCGACACTTACGGGCACTGGAAGGGGTGGACTGGTAGGCCCCTGAGCTCTTGGAAACCAGGAGGCTTAGAAAAACTCCGGTTGGGGACTGGGTGGGAACTATTGAAATCTATATTATGACTGATCTTAATTGACCTAGGTCAGTATCGTCAAGTCCAAACAAGGTCATAAAGGTCAAGTATTAGCCGTGCTGGGTATTCGTCCGGAATGCCGTGATTAAGCTCAAAGAAGTCCAGAATGCACTAAAAACAGATCAAAGTCATAGTGAGAACGTCCCAAGAATTATAAACCTAATTTTTCGGGTTAAGGTCATTCGAGGTCATTGACCTAAGACATCAAAATATGGCATATTCCCCTTATTTACACCATTGCTATCACCATAGCAACGGTTGGACGGAAATTAGCATTGACCTTTACCCACGACATTTTAATTTGACCTGTGACCTTAACCTTTGCACTGATTTATCTTAACTATGACGTCGTGGCATAATATACGTCATACTGGGTAACGCCATGCGACCGGAAGCACCGGACCAATGACTGAGAATGCTGGTATGGCCTTGAAATGTGACCTTGACCATGACTGGTGAAATTGATATATAATCTCGTTTTATATGGCGCTATAACGTTGCCAGCTGGTCTTTGATGCACCCAAACTGGTGCATCCGCGCGATTGCAGCGATCTCAAAATAAAGGGTTTAATTTTGAAAGCCTATAATTACAGAATTGGGGCCGATTTTCAAGGTTATTTGACCAATCGACGTGCCATTGAATATTCTCAAAAGTAGTGAAATAATTTTTGGCCACGAAGGGTTCTCCGGCCACCTAGAAAAAAGTAGGTGGGGGCCTCCGAGGCTCCGCTCCAGTGTGTTTTTATTACGCTGGTATGGGACTCCGGGCCACCTTTACTGGCATGGGGTACCTATCCCCTTACGATCTCAGCAAACATGCTTGGAAGGGGACACGGAAATCAGTGTTCCATTGCTTGCCTCGATCTCTACCCGAAATGCTTCAACAAGAAGTATTCAAATTAGCTACTGAGTTCAGAAAACGCTTCAATAAAGCAGTCGCGAGAAAAGGAATATTAAAGATTCACAATTTCGTACCGGTTAATTCGAAGACAGTTATTGTCCATAAGCTCTCGAATGATGAGACAGAAGGTTCGAGTTTCAAATTGAATCTGTGAAGTTCAATGGCACCATGTGATGGAGTCGTCCCTCCGATCCGTGGGTCAGATCTTAAATCATCATGTCTTAATCTTATATGTTCGAAAATCAGTTGGCGTAGACGCTATGTGACTTTGTTTGTGATGTGTGCTTTCTAATATAAATTGAACTGGGATACATGCAACTTTTCAGGATATGGGTAGAAAAAGAAAACTATCTAAAACAAACCTA